>JABUQX010014926.1:2500-7500 GCA_015478945.1 Trachelipus rathkii
CTCAATGTAAAACAAACAAAAATAATTCTTTACTGAGAGCATAAAATGTGAAATTGTCTTAGAGACGGCTCAATATCAATCGTTGCTAAAATGGTTCTCAATGAGCTTTGTGGAATTCTGTTAAGATTTCGTGAAGATTTTTTTCTGCTCAGTTACTGCCGTTATATAAGATTATTCGCCTGTATGGAAACTGTTTCGAATTTGGGTGGATCCGATTCACCCTCCAATTCTTGGATAGTGTTGAGGCTAAGAGACTATGAACTGTCAAGTTCTTTCTAATTTCCTTGCAGTGATATGGTGCCCATTCTTTTCTATAGATATTACAATGAGGAGCTCGAGACATTGAACCTCGTCACATTCTCAAACCAATGCGTCGGCCCTCGTAAACAAGAGATGTCTTAACTCTCACGTGAGTATTGTGTGAATATGGAGACTCAAGTTTACTCGTTTGTGGTGCCTGCTTCTTCCAGCGCCATCTGTTTCTGTTGAAAACTAATTGGCCTTCCACCATGCCATTTTTTCCAGCAGTATTCATCTTTCTGCTCTTAAGTCCTCGCGTCTGCACCCACCTGAAGGAATTGCTGGTAAGTTTTTTTCTTTTCATCTTTTTTGTTTTGTTTTTTTTGCCGCCCTCTTTGAAAAGGGCCTTGCCCGTGAATGGTGGCATCGTTTATATATATATATATTTATATATATATATATATATATATATATATATATTTATATATATATATATATCTATATATATATATACTATATATATATATATATATATATTCATATATATATATCATAATATATAATATATAATAAAATAATAAAAAAAAAAATATTTAAAAATTATAATATTAATAAATTTAATAATAATTAGTGGTCGTCGTCCTATGTGTGTGGCTCGCCTAAAAATTTTAAAATTCTTAATTTGCTCGCGATTAGGACTAAAGGTTGGTGCACACACTGGAAGCTTAGTGAATAAGATGCGGTCACCGTTCACATAACACTGACATAGCGGGTGAAGCAAGGGGATGCCTCGGGCCTTCCTCCTAATCTGCGAAAAAAATTATATATATCTTATATATTATTATATATATATATTATTATATATTATATATAATAATATTATATATATATATATATATTATATATATATATAGTATATAGTATATATATAGTATATATATATATATATATATATATATATAGTATATATATATACTATATAGTTATATATATATTATATATATAGTACTATAGTATATATTCCAGAAATGTTGCTCGAACATTTCTAACTCATACTGCTGGATCCTTCTGAGGTTTCTTAATACATACTGGTCATGCTGTATTGCTTTCAAGCCTTAGTTTTCAGAAATCAGATTGCAAAAATTTTTATTCGTATATTAGACTAAACATGTTACTGAATTTTCAGTTACTGAAAAATAAGACATGGACATTAGCGCAGATTTTTAGAGAAGAAAGGTAAGAAATTCATATTTTGTTTTCACTTTTTGGTTTGTCTTGTAGCAAATAGAAGTTTTTAATTAAAGAAGTATAACTTTTTGAAATAATAATCTTTCAATTTAATTTGTATTTTATTTACTTTCTGAAAAATTATATATATTTATATATATATACTATATCATCATATAAGCATTTATATATCGAGTAAAAAGGTATATTATAATTATATATATATATAGTATATAATATATATATATATTAAGGTACTGGCCAGCATTTATTATCGATTGCTCAAAAAGGTATATTTCAACAAAATGGTCAACAAAATGTATTTAAATTATTGCAATCATTTTATTTTTATACAATAGCACCGAACAACTATTAAACATTAATTTTTAGAGACTTTTAGTCTAATATTCGAGTAAATCTGGCAACACTGTAGAAATAACTTGGACCCACGTGTATTAGTCCGCGCACGAGATTTTGACGAAATCATTCTGTGTATTAGTTTGGCTTTGTGAAGTTGAATTTTCTGCCTCTTATAGACTTTTAATTTTTATTTTTGCAGTAATATGTATTGTTCCCAGATGTGATTTATAAAAATAGACTTTGTCTTTATATTTTTTAACAAATCTATGCTATTTAGAAACTTTAGAAAATGGGTAAATTTAAGGACTTGAGTCCACGCAAAGTTGGACAAATAAATGTTCTATTAAGTGTAGGTACGCTAAAACAGAAAGAAATAGCCAAAAAATTGAATGTATCAACTCAATCAGTTAGCAATATTAAAAAGAAAATGGAAAACAGTCAAAATTTGAACTCGAGTAGGGTTGGAAAATGTGGTCGGAAACGTAAAACAACTCCTAGAATGGATAGAAAGATAATAAAAGAGGCTCTTCTTAACAGAAGATTAACTTGCAAACAGATTTCTTTTCAACTGGCTGCGGAGGGTGTTATTCTTGCCCGAAGAACAGTGAACAAGAGGCTTTTGGAAGTTGGATTGAAAGCGTATCGCCCGAGAAAGAAGCCTCGACTTACAGAGATGATGATGAAGACACGTTATGCCTGGGCTAAGAACCATGTTGAGTGGACTTCCGAGCAATGGGAAAAGGTAAGAATGACACATCTATAGTTAACTTGTATTGGACAAAAGATCATTAATTATTATTAGAAGTTGTGGTGCATAAAAATAATTTATTAGTGGATATAGGAATATTTTCTGTTACAGTATCTGTGACAGTATTTTTTTTAACTGTACTGTATATTATTTATATTCATGTAGGTAGTTAGTTCTCTTGACTGTATGAACTGTATATTTTCTTTTTTCATGTAGGTAGTCTTCTCTGACGAATCAACCATCGCAGTACTTGATGACCGTGTTCAGACTGTTCGAAGACGAGCTGGTGAAGAATTTTTAGCTCAATGTCTGAAGAAAACAATAAAATTTCCAACAAAAATCATGGTGTGGGGAGCTATTTCTGTGCATGGAACAAGCCGTTTACACATTGTTGATGGAACCATGGACCAATTTAAGTACATAGAGGTACTTAAAGGTCGTTTGTTACCTCAAATAAGGGAATGGTATGGTGAAAGTCCTTGGATATTTCAACAAGACTCTGCTCCATGCCATACTGCAAAATCGGTGAAGAAATGGTGCACAGAAAATGGCGTTCAGGTGCTCCCATGGGCTGGAAATTCTCCAGACATGAATCCTATAGAGAGTTTATGGTGCATACTCAAGGATGAAATACATAAACAGCCCATTACGACCAAACAACAACTTATAGAACGTCTTATTGAAGTTTGGTTTCGATCTCCGCGAATTCAAGAAATGTGCAGAACTTTGATCACTGGCATGCCAAGACGTGTTAAAGCACTTATTCATGCAAAAGGTGGCCAAACTGCTTATTAAACAATATATCATATACAACACCATCATATAGCACCCAAATAAATGTTTTTTTTATCAAATTAACTTTATAAATATTTGACCGTTTTTGTTGAAATTTGAAATTTTTTGAAAAAATCCATAATAATTGTGCCAGTACTGTTATCTATATATATTATATAGTATATTACTTATATATATTAATAATAATATATATATATATATATATATATATATATATATATATAATAAATAATAAGATATATATATACTATATAATATATATATATATATATATATATATATATATATATATAGCGAAAAAGAAAAGTTAGTTTCTGATCCACAATCAAGATGGGCCCTTCACTTCAAAGCAGAAAGTGTATGAGGAAGACAACGACTTGGGGAAATGGGTAGGGAAATCCGGTGCTATGCCGTCTGGCACAAAAAGAGAAATGCTTAAAAATCATTGGAAGTCTCCTCCAAGTTATGATTTTGCAACTGACGTTACACATCTCAAAAGGAAATTCATGCGTAGTTGACTTGAAAAGATATTCTCCCTGCTGGTAATAAGTTTCCCCAAAAAGAAAAAGAAAATTTAAAAAAATTTTTTTTTTTTGGAAAAAAAAAAAAAGGGGGAAAAAAAAAAAACAAAACTGTCATCCAACTTGTTTCTTTTTTCCCGCAAGGACTATACAGGGAGTTCAGAGTTCGCTTGCTTGTGAAACCTTCGCGAAATTCAATGAATATCCATGAATATTGCAAGAGTCATGTTGAGAGTAGGTGGCACGTAGAAGCTACACGAGCATCTAAATCCTTCTTGGGAGATGAAAATGGTAACTGGACATTAGGCGTTCTTGTCAGAAAACAAAAAGCTAATTTTCATCCTGTATAACACATTTTCTGTTTTTGTGGTATCACAGCGGAATTTACCTCTAACTGAGGTGCAGAACAACCATGAAGGGATTTTCTTAAGCTATAATTCGTTTGCAATTAGATTCTGGAAATAATTAATTGAAACGCCTTACAGGTGGGGCCAAAATGCTACTTATAAATCACCAAGAATACAAAATGAGCTTATTGGTCTGTGTGTTAGTGTTGTAAACGACGTGATCATTGCAGGTGTCAAAAAAGCATATACATATTCTGTTTTAGCTGACGAATCATCCGATATATCTGGGAATGAAAAATTATCTATTGGAATCAGATTTTTTTGATGAGACAGAAATGTGCGTTCGTGCCTTGCATTATTAGAAGCCATGAATGCAAAAACCATAGAAGTGCTATTGATTTTTTTCTTGACAAGAATGGCCTGGATCCAAACAAGTGCGTTGGACAAGGTTACGATGTCTGCTCAACGCTATGAACAGGGAAAGAAGCGAAGAGCGCACAGAGAATAATTCCCAGAAAAATACAAAAAAGCTTTATACTTTCACTTTGGAAAGTGCATCGACTGAATCCTTTAGTAAATCGATCGGAACTCTTTGTAATCTGAAATCGCGCAATACTGTATGCTACTTATCAAAGACTATCAAATTTCTTCGCTGAATCCGTTTTTAGAGAAAATACATACGAAGAATTGGGTCAGAAAAAATACCGCAGTATTTCAATATTCATAACACATTTTGTGGATATAGTGCAAGTGTCTGGAAAA
>JABUQX010014926.1:12500-21454 GCA_015478945.1 Trachelipus rathkii
TCATTATAAAATTTTATATCATTTTATATAACTTTCCCATTTAATTTATTTTATTAAAAAGACTCAGAAATATTGGGTAGGTGCTACGCTACCCTTGTTTACGCCGCGCTGGGATTAATTTATATATATTATATAATATATATATATGTATTATATACTATATATATATATACTTATATATATATATATCATATTATATATAATATATATATATAGTACTATCCACCTAATCCTACATTTCTCGCGTTCTTCTTTAGTCCATCGTGGCGTACGTCGTCCGAACCCTTACGGTCATGAATACTGCCTAGGGCCAGGTTTCGAATCCCAAGCAGTGTGAAGATTACTTAAGTGTTATTTTTGTCAAAAAATATATATACTATATATATAAGTAATAATATATATATATATTATATAATAATATATTATATAGTATATATATTATATATATATATATATATATACTATAGATATATAATAAAATATATTATATATAATGATATATATAATAGTTATGATAATATATATATATATATAGTATATATTATATATATAATATATATATAATATATAATTAAAATTATAAATTTAGGGTTAACACCCATTAAATTATGATTAATTTGGAGTGAAAGCAGGTCTTGTATACAAAATTTTCCTTGTCGGAAACTAAACAAAAATTTAAATTTTAATCTCTATGTTGAATAGTGCTTCCAAAATATTTTTTATTGGCTATAGGTTTTAAATAATGTCTTTCTTAAGTTTTTGAATATTTTCTTTACAATTTAAGATTATTATTGAAAAATTTTTGGGTAACTATTTTTCACAAAATAATAAACGATATTTAGTGATTTAAATATTATTATGTTGAAAGAAAAGAAGTTCGCATTATGAAATTCATAATAAATAAAAATTTAGTCAAGCTGGTTTATTATATTGGAATATATTATTTGCATTAAAAATTAATTATTGGTTTATTATTAGAATCCCAATTAAAACCTTAGTGCAATCATCCTTTCCAATGATTACATATAGGTTTGTAATTTTCATTTACTTACCGTCATTACTTACCGGAGAAAGCAGCATAAAATTATATTTAGTGAATTTATGAGTTTTCTCAAGGTGGTTTGGTGGCGGAAATTTTCTTCCTTTTAAAATTAAAGCTTCTTTCTGTTTAAGCAAGTGGGTCCTTCTTTAGCAAAAGGAGAATTTACATCTATAAATCTTGTTTCTTTATTACCTAAAGATTCTTGTATTAGATGATTGCTAAAGTTTCTGTCAAATTGGAAATTTTGACCTTTGGAGACTCTCTTGCTTTTGAGGTGTCCCCAGTTCGCAAAAAAAAAATTAATAATTATATTCTAAAAGCCACTATATATAAATATTAGAACATTGACTTAGATGGGCTTATTTTTTATGGGATTGTCATTGTTTTGCATAATCCTTACACTTGTTGCCTTCTAGTGCCCTTAAGCATCCCTTAGTTATTCTTTGAGATAGTTGAAGATTTGCTTGAAAGGGTAGCCATCTATATTTTGAAGATCTACAGCTTATTAATTAATTCAATTATGAAATAAACTGTATAACTAGCGCTAATCTGAATGAGTATTTCTCACACTGTTCTTTTGAGGGAACCCTATGGAAGGAATCTTAGAGAGTAGCAACGACGTGGCCAATTTCCCGCCTAAGCACCTCAAGTAGGTCAACAACGCGCCACACACAACTTCCCCATAATCTCTAAGGGCAGAAGACAAAAGATCTGTTTGTTAGGAACGTATCTCCCCAGTTAACCTCTAGAGTCGAAAGTCGTACTGATGATCTGAAAGAATTGAATGAGTTCCAGTTGATCCATTGAATGAGAATTAAGGAGAGTTTCAAACATTTTAGTGTAGGACGACAGGTAAAGGGATCAGAGCGGTTACCTTTTTTCGGGATCGGTTGAACGTATGCGCGCTTCCATCGATGAGAAAGAAAGGTGATATCTTATTAAGGCGAAGAGATAGAGTTTTGACACTGGCACCAAGACACACGGTGCTCCCAGCTCAGGATCTCAATGCTCCTATCCATTCAGAGTAATGCGAGGCGAGAGACAACGGGCAAAACCTGAGGTAGAGTAGGTGGATATAAATATCTATATTTTATATATATATATATAACTATATATTTAACTATATATATATATATATATATATATATATATATATATATTATATATATATATTATCTATAAATATATTTAATATATAATATTATAATATATAATACTATATACTAATAAAAATGCTATATATGATACATTCTAAAATTGAATATCTTAACAATAGCATGAATATCTATATATCTATTATCACTATTATATCATACTTGGGCCCCAATATCGTCACTTTATATTTATATATAAATATAATATATATATCTATAATATATATATATTACTAATTAATATATATATATATATTATATATAATATATATATATATATATATATGCGTACAAAAACCTTAAATTCCATTTAAATTTCACTCTGATACTGAGCTTGCCTTGAAAAGTTTTTGGTGTTCGTTTTCTTTATATTTGTTCAACGTGAATCTATTAAAAATTCATAAATTAGTGTTCAGCTTATCATTAGTTAATTAATAGTCAATTTGTTTTTTTACAAAGTGCATTTGATTATAAAAAATATCTTCACATATATGTGAAGTGTGAGAAAATTCAAAGGTTATTTCAAAGGATTGGGCACAATGCGATGTTTGCAAATCTAATTTCTCCCGTAAAGGACGCGAAACGAGTAACCTGCGCAGTCATTTGCAGTTCAGACATTCATAAAAATATAAATGGTCTCAATAAGTAGATAATGGAATCTGTATTCCTGCTTTCTTAGCAAATTCTCGTACGCATCAGCATCAGCATCAGCCATCAGCTCAGATCGTCAGCTCAGCTCAAAGCATTACAATTAGATTACAGCATTAGCATCAGGCATCATAGCATCAGACCATGCAAGCAAATCAGCAATCAGCATCAGCAGCCAGCATACCAGCATGAGCATTCCAGTACCATTCAAATGCAAGCACCAGCATCAAACTCAGCATCTCTTGCTTATAGCCTGCTTTGGTGGAAAAAATATTGATCAAGTGTAAGGGCGTTATGCGAGAATTTCGCTTAGGGGGAGGCCCCAAATAAGATTGAAAAATAAGTCATCTATTTCAAAATTATTATCAGCAAGGGGCTTAAACAAAAAAATATATTGGATCATCAATATTTTCATCAGCGACTACATCTGACTCTATTCTTTGCAGGAAAAGGAATGAGAGTCATCGCTAATTTTTTTTCTAAAAGTGAAATATTTGACAGAGATTTGGCAGGGTGTGTAAAGGGAGGGGTTAGAAAATGGACGTCGATAAGGGTAAGATTATGGTTGTGATAGCCTTAACATAAACAAAAGAAATGTTTTGGGAATCTCATATCACATTATTTGCAAGAGTGTCCTCAAAGAAATTGTGATTTTTGATTAGATTGCTGAATTTTTAACCTCTTTTAAGTTATTTCAGTTATAATTAAGGGTCTCAACATGCTGGAGGTATTGATTTAATTAATTCATTCTTAAGTATTGGGAAAAGTGCCGTTGCTTCCATGATAATCATTTCCAAAATTTTTTAGTCTTCACGGTTGACATTCTTTCTGCCTCCACATTCACATACCCAATTCAGCTCACGATTGAGTTTCTAGTTCTAAAATCTTAAATACTTTGTTTCCTCTTCAAATTCTTTATCAGCGACGGATCAGGAGCGAGCCTGAAATATAAGAAAGAAAATGGTTCAAAATTTTCGAGAATCTGCTCTCCAAGGAGACTGTGAAAGAATCCAGGTTTGATATTAGAATAGTCCAATATTCTTCATCGGTAGTTGAAGGAGAATTTGAGCGATGTTTCTGGCCGATATTTCAACCTTGGTAGCTGAAGATAAACCATAAGATTTTCAGCTATCTGCTTTACTTTGTATAAATTTCTTTTATCGGATCGTTGCTGTTTGAGCCGGTGATCTTTCACAAGTGAAAATTTTTCTTCACATGGTTTGAGCATTGAGAAGTCTAAATCACTTTGACGGTTAGTTTTTCGAGTTCCAAAAGCTGAATACTTTTGGCTATATATGCGGTTAACTGGGCAATCAGGATTTTTATTTTAAGAAATACAGATGAATGCATTTCTAGTTGCAACATTACTACTTTTGAAAAGTTTTCCCAGACACTGCACTTATCAAACATGTGTCATGATTTTGCAATATTGGTTTTTCTGACCATTTGTAATGTACTTTCTAAGGATTCACGAAAGATGATAAATGTTTGATAGAGATGCACAGTAAAGAGAAAATTGGTGAATTATCTCGAGATCTTCTCAAGGAAACTGTAAAGATCAGTTTGCTATTAAATAGCATCAATATTCTTCATACGGTAGAAGAATTGACGCGTTTTTTTTATTCTTTCTTGTTAATGAAAAACATCATTTTCTGAAGATCAACCATAAGATTTTCAGCTTTCTGCTTTATCCTTGAATAAATTGTCTTTTTTTATCGTCTCGTTGCTGTTTCATAAGCGGTGATCTTTATATCAAGTGAAAAGAATTTTATCACTATGTTCGCACATTGAAGAATGTTAACTACTTCGCTGTAATTTTTTAAACGACTGTCCATGACCGGTGAGCAACGAGGTACATGCAATGTGTGGAAGAGGTTAAATTTGAAGATTACTACATAGTTTCAAGCAGAGGAGTTATATAACAAAGTAGAATTAATACTTTTGAAAATTTAAATGCTTTGATTGATATTTTAAAAAATGTGTCATGAATATTGGAAACCCAGCATTGAATTTAATCTGAAATTCTTGTTTTGGATATCGTTTATAAACGGATTCACGAAAGAAATTGAAAATGTCTTTAATCATTGGTCCATATACAGTACTGCAGATATCAGAGACAAGAGTTCGATGTTTACTAAAGATTTAGTCATGAATTTCAAGTGATCGATTTTCAAAGTCTCTGGAACGCTTGACGAAGGTAGGCAGCTGTAATCGATTGATGGATGAAGCAGGTTCATGGGTCTTTCTTGCTAATTTTCTCTCCTCATAATCCATGGTTTGATCGTGCTGGTTCTCGCTGGCCATTCAGGCTAGAGACGTGCGTATCGGAGTGGAAAAATTCTCCGTCTCTCCTATCACTCTTGCTAGATTTCATTCCTAGAAGTCGTTGCAAGGATACTCTTCGACGAGCAAGCGGTGCCTCATTAACACGAAGTGCGTAGATACACCTTGTTCTCCCTCTATGAAATCTTCCTGGCCTCTACTCTTGCACCATTCTAACAACTTTGATCTGTCCTTTCTCTCTTATTTCCGCTCTGATGGTCTGTTGCTATTCTCCACACTGAAAGGCCATCTCTTCCGGCCTCTCGTATTTTCCTCACTCAACCCGCCCCTGGATGATTCCTGCCATTCCACGTCAGTCCCATAATTGCACACGTTATCTGAACATCCCTATTGCTGTGATTAATTCGCTCGGGTGCTATGGCTCCTGAAACTATTCGAACGTTTCGGCAAGGCGGTGGACCGGAATGGCATTCTCCTCCCGGTTTTTGAGGGAGTCGGTCTTCCGTGCATCCGCCCCTCGTTCTAACTATATTTCTCTATGTCTCAATACTACACTTTCCCTCAGTGTGTTGGGAAGACGCACATGTCCAACCTATTCGAAAAAAGAAGAGCCCGCTCTGATCCTTCTAACTAATGCCCTATAGCTTCACTTGTATACTGTGTAAACTTTGAAACTCTTCTCAACTTCTCATGCTTTTTCAGATCATCTTGGATCGCCAGTCCGTCTGCCCCGACCGATCGCAGTAACGCCTTGTCTTGCGGTCGGGTCACTGGCGATATACATTCGTGCGACTCTGCCCAACAACATTCCCTCATCCTTCCATGGAGCTGGTTCAGTGGTGGCACTGCTTGACACCGAGAGCATTTGACTCGGCGTATGGCCACGCGTCCAACTCGCTCTCTCAAAGCTCCCCTCCTTTGGGTTCTTCCTTCTCTTTGCTTTTAGTTCTAGTTTTCTTTCAAATCGCCAATATCGGCTGTTGTTGGATGTGGCGCGGGGCGACTTCTTCTTCCTTTTTCTCGTTAAATAGTTGGTGTTCCTCACAGAGGTTCTGTGTACTTATAATTCCTACTCTTTCATTCCTACTTTTCATTAATGTCTTCTCACCTGCACATCTAACTCTAATCACCTCATATGCCCCGATGACTCGACCCTTCCATCTTCTACAACTATATATGCTTCATCTACTTTTATTTTTTTGTTGAAATGACTTTTCTCTTAATTTTTTTGCTTGTCTCAGTTTCTCGGCTGATCCCTCCTGGATAGAATTTCGGGCTGGGGGTCGTCAGGTGAACCCTTGTTGATAATTCTACTTCTTCTAAAAACTCAACTCGAAATTTGTAATCATCCATCTCAAAAATATACTTTAAACAAAGACCTGAAAGTTTCTTATCTCTTTCGCGACGGTTCTCTCGTCTCTTATGTTGACAATGAAAAAAAAAAAAGGCATTAAATAAACAAAAAATGTCTTGGAACCTTCACATTTGTCACAATATCACAAGGTTTGCTAGGGCGGCCTCAAAGCGAAACTGGGAGTTCTAGTTTAGACCTGCGAGAACTTAATTTTTTTCCCTCTTCTCGTAGTCTGCTCATCCAGCTTTAAGTAAACAACGGGTCCAGTTCCATCCGCCCTTGTTATGGAGGTCGCTGTCTCTACTCATATTCTGGGGGGGCTCCCAATGGTTTCAAGAGAGTTCACCTCCACCCCGCTTCTTTAGAATAGGGTCGAGTTCAAAGGCCAAAAGGCCCTTTCATCAATCTGTGTGTCCCTACTTTCCCAATTCACTTGACCCTCAATCTTCTGCGGCGCGATGTTGGTGGCCTTTAATCTCTTTTCCTATAAGGTACCCCGGGTAAATGGCAGCGTGCTCCGAGGGGAACCCATTTATTCACCTTTTCCACATATTTTCACTATCACACAACCGCGTACCAAACCACCTTAACGTCGCCATCAATAAGTAGTACAAAGCAGGTGCCTGGTATCTACCAGTTTCTGTGTTGATATGGTTAACTCCAAGACTAGTTCGCGCATCTGCGGTGCTTCCTTCTCTTCCCCTGCCACCAATGGAGAGAGCACACTTCTGGTTCTGTGGAAATCCTTTCATTTTTTTCTTTTGGCCTTTATTCGTGTGGGCGCGTTGGTTCTCGATTGCAGTTGCTCCTATGTGGCATGGGTCGCCGGGTGGTGGTCGGTGCTACGGTCAACCACAACTCCCACACTACAGAGTTTTTGTCTTTTGGCTCTCTCTGTCTCCTCTTCTTTCTGTCAATAGTCGCCGCTGTAACTTCCGCGTTGTTGGCCCGCACAATTTTGCGCCTCTCGCCTGTTTGTCCTTCTTCCCACGGCCCGCCGCCCCCTTCTGTCTCAAATTCACACTGCTCCCCATAGATCCTTATTCTTATCGGCTCTTCGTCAGCTCCCCATCTGTTGCTTTTTTGACACCTGCTGCTGTCGTTCCCCCAGCATGCCTTAATTGACCTATCGTACCTTTTCCTTCGTTTTTCTTTGCACTTTTGCTGTGTTCCTGCTCGTAGTCTGGCCACTTGTTGTCTGTGTTCTTTGTTTTTGCCCGGCAACCTGTCAGTTCCATTTAATCTCCCAAGAGTAATGCGTTCCACGTGCACTACTTCAAGCTATGAGCTCTGCAATATTCATGTGATTCCTTGAATTTCGCGAGGTTACAACAAGGACTTGCACTCCCGGTAAGGGTTGCGAAGAAAAAGATGATAGGGTCTTCAAATCGTGGATAATACCAGCAGGAGAATATCTTTCAGTACTACGCACGAATTTCTTTTGAGATGTGTAAAGTGCAGTTGCAATAATTCATAACTTGGAGGAGACCCAATGATTTTAAGATTTTCTCGTCTCCATTTTTGTGCCAGACGTGAAATAAGGCATACCCGGATTTTCCGCTATCCATTTCCCAACCTCGTTGTCTTCCCTCATACAACCTTGCTTGTCTTTGCGAACTGAAGGGCGCTCATCTCTGATTGTTAGGATAAAACTATTTCTTTCCGCATTTATATATAAATATATTTATTTATATATAAATATTAATCATATAATTATAATATATTTATATATATAGTATAATATATATATATATATATATTATATTATATATATATTATATGATAGTATTTTTCCAAAAGTAATAAATACACATTAAATTGAAGATTTATTTCAAAGGGTTATACTTGTCCTTAATTACTCTATTTGTTACGAAATTCAAAAGTGAATACAAGCCAAGTGTTTCTTCTTCAGCTAAAAACCTAATTCTATTATAGTACTGATTCAGTACCGTTGTCATATCAAAAATTAATGCAATCTGATTTCTGAATAAGATGAAACATAAGCATGACCCAGTATGTATAAAACTAGAAGGATGCCAGGTTGAGTTGAATTGGTTCGAGAACATTCTGATATTATATTATAATATAATATTATATATTATAATTATATCTATAATATAATAATATTATATTATTATATATTAAATATAATATATTTATTATGATTATTTTATTATATCATTTTTTCGGTTAGAGAGCTGGTTCGCTACGAGGACCCCATGTCAGTGTTGTGACCGGTGAGGCACTTATTCTCAGCTAGCAACGGTACAATACGTAATAAATTGTAACTTTCATTCTTTTTTTTTTTTTTAACTATTTGTATTATATAAAGAAAAATCCAAAGTTTCAAGGTGACATAGTAATTGGTTATTGATTTTCATTTTATTTAAGTTACTTAACACAAAAAAATTAATTCATTTGTTTTAAAATTTTAAAATTTCTTATCAGTCGTTTAATTTATTACGCAAATACA
>JABUQX010014927.1:0-13597 GCA_015478945.1 Trachelipus rathkii
TCCCATCAGCCAACGATTACAGCTCCTCTCCTTATCTTTTATAATCATTATCCATCATATTCTACTGAGTGTAGCCATTGTCGAATTAGTATGCAGTTATTTTGCAACTTGAAACCTTTGAGATTTAAGTCCAAGCCGTATAATACTTTGAGTATCAATAATTATATATGAAAGTAAAAAGCTCGTTTGATATTTAATTATATTCGTATTTAGATATTATAATTGGAGTTAAAATAACTTTTCCTCATTTCATTAATAAATAACTTATTTCACTTTTCTAAATTTAACTATTATTAATTTATTATTATAAGATTTTTTCTTTTTGCTTTATTTTTTCTTACAATCTCTTCTTGAACGTAGTCTTATATCTATCACCTTTTATTCAGAAGGGTAACATCAAGGGAATACAGGAAATTGAGAACTTAACTATAAGTCAACTATACCTCAAATAAACGCGCCCCCACTCGTGTTTTGAAGTCGTATTTAAATTTTTATGCCTACATGAATGATTAAATATCCAATAAATCATGCTTACGTCACGGAGGATGAAACTCAGCTTTTCTGTGCGCTTTAGGAGGAGCTGTACGGGTCAGACAATAACTGACAACAACGAGGCGTTTTCTTCTCTAGGTATGTATTTCATTTCTCTCTAGCTTACAGAGGACTTGTCTTCGTAAGTACACTTCTTCCTTCCTTATCTTCTCTTCTCTTTCTAAAATCACTAAAGAACTTACATCTTAAGCTTATGCTTACGATGTTTCGCGTTTCGTAGTCAGTACTTACTTCGCGTTAATTTCTTCTCTTGTACGCTGAATAACGTATCTTGATTGACTTCTTGTCTTTTTTTTTTTTCTTTTTTATATGTAAAAATCTTTTTTTTTTTTTTTTTTTGTTTTTCTTTTTTTTCTTTTTTTTTCATTTACTTCTTCCTTTTCTCTTCTTTTTATATATTATTATTATTATTATTAATTATTATTATTATATTTATTAAATTGAAGGTTTTTAAATTTTTGAGTAGAGCTTAGACAGAGCACTGGTATGCTGAAAGCCTCTGTGTCACTTGACAACATGCTGTGTGTGTGTGTATATATATATATATATATATATTATATATAATATATAATAATATATAGTACATATAGAATATAAATATAAGTAGTTATATATATATAATAATATATATATATATATATATATATATATATTATATATATATATAATAAATATATAAATGAAGAGAGAGAGTAATTTTAAAATATACTTTCAATTAATCTGCATATCAAAATATCATCATTGTCCATCACTAATATATATATATATAATAATAATAATATATATATATATATATATATATATATATAATATAATAGTATATAGTATATAATAATCAGATTCGATGGTGAAAGCAGGGGTGTCGAGGTGGACGAGGAGTTCCGAGGGAGTCGTGGCAACCCGAAGAGAGGTAAGGAGGACCAGGAACAGGTGCCGGCGATTTTCGTGGTAAACGAGAATTGACAGGCAAAGTGGCATGGTTACTTCAGCGTTAAGGCTGTAGATCAAAGCGTGGAATCTGGATCTTTCCCAACTGGGGCTTCTGATAAGAGACCAGATAATGAAAGCTTCAAGCTGACCAGAACATTGATCTCGATACCTCAGGAGAAAACCCAGATAAGGTAACTTTTGAAAATTATATTTGTTGGACTGATAAAGGTGTTATACTGACAAATAAATATATTACATATATTATACTATATACTATCACGTGAGTGGGTTGAGTGTTTTGGCTATATACAAATCCACTATAGTATATATATAGTAATTACTCTGGTCCATAAATCAAACACCCCACCACACCCCTACTTTACGTCATAATTGCCTAAATACATCACATTTTTTTTATTTTTAACTGTTTGATTTAGAAGTTTAAACAGTGTCATTTAGTACTTAGTTCATTTTCAGCGATACTAAACTAACGAAAGGGTAAAGGGAGATCTAAATAAAGTTGGTGAGAGAATAGAACTGAATGGAAGGTAAAATCATAAGGAGGAGCCAATGGAAATAAATGAATTGAAGCCAATTAAAATGCACGTATGGAAGTTAACAATATCGACCGACAGGGGTGAAATAAGTTAGCATGAAAGTAGTATAAGAACTAATGCTGGCCTTTAAGTATATGATATATGATAGATTAATTTAAAAAGTTAAAAGAACATCGTAGTTCAGTGAGTTGAAAGAAAAACCGTAGTTCAGGTGAGTTGAAACAGGATCTGTTAATTGTGTAGAGAGAGCACTAAAGTTGAAAAAGAAGGCAAAAAGGAAAACTAAAATATGGAGGTGGCTTTTAGGGAGTGAAATTCTGAAGTCTGATTGAAAGATTTGGGTAAGACTAAAGCGGTCTTCTATTCATTTGTTTGATTTTTATTTTACTTACTTTTAATACAAATTAAAAAAAAAAAAATGTATATATTTGTGTGTTTAAGCCTATTAGGAAACTTTACTTTTAGCATTTTTTTGCGGTTGCTTAAATTATACCTATTATAACTATAAATTCTGACATATTAAGTCAGTTAAATATTTTGAGTATTCAACTGCTGCATTGAATAGAAATCAGCTGACTGAAAACATATGATACTTATGAAATATATTTTAAAACTTTCGATTGTACGAATTGTAGGATGCTTTTAATAATAGCACCCATCTACATGCGAAGAAAGATTGTGGATGAATTGAAAGTTAACTTATACTATTATAAATGACGAGAAGAAAAATTTTAATTCAAATGTATTAGATAAGGAAGTAAGTTGCATTACCAAGTTAAAGATAAGAAAGGGAATGAAAACTACCTCTAATGTATGACAATCAATGACAAAATAAAAAAGATAATTGAATTGGATAAGAATTTAGGATGTAGAGTTAGTCAAAGTTGTACAATCTGGCGACTAACTTTTTCAACTCTGGTCAAAACCTTGATTTGGAGAACATGAAGGACGAAAATATAAAGCTAAAATTTAAATATTTTGATTGAACATTATAATATTAACGCGTGAAGTATATATTCTCATTTTTTTTTTTCTTCCCTATATGTTCCCAAATGGGAGTAGAGTGCACAACTTGTACAAAAAAAAAAAAGAAAATAGTTAAGTAAAAAAACTGAGTCGAAAGGAAAGTCCCCTACCCTCTCCTTATACCCATTAAGTGCGAGCCTGTCGCAGCCAGAGATACACCCTAGGGTTTCATAACTGCAATACTGTGGTATCTTGTCAATATAAGGTTTCATACCCTGAGCTATGCCCACAACCCCGCCATTCACCCTTATTATGCACCATTCTTCTCACGAACCAAATTTATATTCCTTTCCTTCAGACACTCCTTTACTGACTCAGTCCACTTTTCCTTAGGTCTAAAACCCCAAAGGTTATCTATCTGAGCAGATTGCACCTTAGGTCTTTACCTCTTATTCCACACCATAGTTTCACTGCTATATATTAACACTTGTAACAAGATACCCTTATGCAGAACCCCAGCACACTAAAGACTTAGTTCCTTTGCAATCACCAAATATTTAATTGCACCAGTCACCATCCTACGATTCACAACTTTCCTACTACACTGAATCATCCATTCCCTTTTTATCCAACGTTGCTTTATTATTATAAATATTTAAACTCCGATACTTGTTCCAATTGCTCACCATCCAACATGAATTCACGCTGTGGACTCTCCTCACACTCCACCATTACCTTACTCTTATCTACAAATTACATTCAAACTCCTCCTTTTACATATCTTGCCAAACCTATATTTCAAACTTTCCCGCACTCAATAAGTTTTACATAAAATCAATAATGATCTGATATTCCCATCCCAAACCCTCTCACTGAATTAACAACCATCAAATACTTCAACATCTTCACCAACTCAAAATCAAATATACTCTTCACTTTGACACCATTCCTACCTACACTTATCTCTAGTATACTTTTGGATAGTCTCCAGAAATCAATCACCTTCCTACCATTCTAATTTTCTCCCGCAACCCCAAAGTCACCTGCTATACCATCCCTTTTTTGATCACCTGTCTAAACATTCAAATTGCCCAACACAATCAATCAATCGTCAAAAACATTCTCATTTTAGTAGAGGAATATTTTTAACCATGCTAGTACAATTTTAGACTGTGGTGTAAATGTGGTAAGCATAGTACAATAGAGAACGATTGATTAGTAAATATTTGAAAAGGATATGAAGAACCATGGTATTCCATAGTATGCACAAGAAATATAGATGAAAATCAAAATAAGTTTAGGGGAACGTCATAAAATTTTGGAAAAGACTTTACACATGTAATATCTCTAGGGTAGTGTAAACAATGAAAATAAATTAAAAAATTGATTGACTATGAGAAGTAGAATAATCATAACTACGTGAATGAAAAATTTTTCATACTTACTAGTTTGAATAAAAGTTTTAAGAACTCATAAGAATAATAATAACTCATAAGCTGAATTGATTTTTAAAGTAGCAAAAAATTTAAATGTAAGAACACTTCCTTAGTAATTTTGAGAAAGTGAATGTTTTTTTTTTATTATGTACAAGGGATATAGCAAAATGTTTAAAGTAATGTAATGCATAGCAATTAAATATGTGGACTGCTTGTTTTCTCTTAATTTCAACAAGCAGAAGAGTGTCTTTTTATTTAAAGCATCTTACGCAAAAATAAAACTCATTATTTTTTCGTGGGTGATAGTAGTTTAAATATTTTTGAAAAAAAAAAGCGTGAAACCACGGTATTAAATCAGACAATGTTAGTGTAATTGGAAAAATTTAAATAAAACCATTTTTAGAATAATAATAAGTGATATTGAAAGATTGCGAGCAGTTAATTCAGTTTACTAATGAGAAAACGATGAAAAAGTACATAGTACAATTGATAAAATACTGTGTGTAAACGGGATAATTGATGGCTGAAAAGAGAAGTGAAATAATTATATGTGATTAGTGTGGGGGAGAAAAAAATTCCCACGGCTATGTTATGCTTGTTGTAGGAGGCGACTAAATGGAAAGTGTTAGTTGGGATGGGGACCCATTACCACATTATTCTAATGGTCGTGACCGCTGTAAGCGACCTTGTATCTTCCGGCTAAAATGTATGAATCATTTGGGTACATGGAATGTTAGAGGAAAAAAGGAGAGAGGTGATTGATGCATTTAGAAAGGTTAAATTTGATTTTCTTGCTGTGACTGAAGCAAAGATGAAAGGAAGTGGTGAAGATGTGTGAGGGTGAAATGTGTTTGTGTACTGGAGTGGAGAGGGGGAGAGAAGGAGTTGCGATTCTGATGAGTGACCTGTGGCGCAGAGCTTTAGTTGATTTTGTTTGTGTGAGTATTAGAATTCTAACAGTTAAATTTTAAGTTTGAGAAGGTCAAGGTATGTTTACCTTGTAACATATGGTCCATCTGAGGGTGATGTTGAGGAGAGAATGACTTCCTGGGATAACCTTAATAAAAATGTGGATGGAGTGAGTAGTATCTTCAGATTGATGGTGTTGGGCGACTTAAATGGTTGGATAGGTGACGACGAAAAAAGGATGGTATAACTGGTGCCATGAGGTTTGAGGTAGATAATGAGAATGGTAGGAAGGTGATTGATTCTTGTAATGAGAGAAGCGTTGGTGGGGGGGGATTGAATATATAATCATTGTTGTTTTATGTAAGATCTAGTTAGTGGGGGTATGGATGGAGAGGAAAGAGATAAGGAAGTGTTAAGTTAATTAATTGAACAAGGTTATGAGGAAAACTGTATGACGGCCCTTACAAATAAATCTATTGTATGTGAACAGAAGTGAAGCCATCTTAGCTCAAATGAAGAAAACCTTTGTTAGTAGTGCAAGAGAAGTATGTGTGTGAATGTGGTAAAGTTGGAAATAAGAATGTCAATAGTGAGTGGTGAAATGAAGAGGTGATGGAAGCGGTTAAAGATAAAGAGGAGGTGGTGGGTTGAAGTGTTAAAAGCCAGAATGATGTTCAAAAGAATAGGTGTATAAATATTTAAGAAGAGAAAAGATTAAGGTTAATATAAATTGCATACATATGGATGGATATATATGAGGTGATGTGGAACTGTTTGGCTAGGATGGATGAATAGGGAACTTTTTTACAAACGATATATTGGAAATTCTTTTGGAAATAAGTGTGAAAGCTTACGAAAGAGAGTAAGGTGAAGAAACAGGATGGTAAAGAGATATTGTGGTATTGGAAGATCACCCGAAAATCTGCGGTAGCATTGATCATAGTATATGAAGAGATGATATCTGGAATGTTAGTCGTGGGTGTTTGAGGTTTTATAAGAAATAAATAGATATTTTGATGATAAGGTATTAGGTAGAGTGAGAAAGTTCAAGAATGGTTTAGATGTATTATTAGTAAAATGATTATAAAATTAATGGAGGCGGATGTTATGTTTTATTGATTTGAATATTGGAATTTGATGTAATCAAAGTGTTTTATTGTGTATCGTGTGGTAATTGATTTGTTTTTTTGAAGGATTTTGCTTAGTTATAATTATTGTGTAAGTTGTATTTTATATAGTTTTACAATCTGTTCGTGGGATGGTAGCATTATCTTTAGGGCGTGTGTTGGGTTGTTGTTTGCATGATGAGAATGTGATGAGAAACTTAGGAATGAATCGTGGTGGAGTTGGAGTGTTTAGTGTGAAGAAGGGCGTAAGACTTGAGAGGTTAAACGAGTGAGTGTTAAGATGGTTTGGTTATATGGGTAGGATGAATAAGTTGGATTCGACCGGCTGGGAGACTGAAGAAAAAGTGGATCGAATCAGTAAAGGAATAAGAGAGTGGCAGACGCGACACTAAAATTGTATAATAGGGGTGAATATAGGTAATATGGTTGTGAGCCTGGACCAAGGGATGAATACATTGACAATATATCACAGTGAGTTTTCGTCTCAGTCTTGTGAAGCCGTAGGTTGGATTTTTTTTTTTTTTTTTTTTTACTGTCACGAGAGCTCAATTATGTCATGTCCTTCTACTACTGACTTTTCTGTTTCCAGTGTATATTGTTCACCTACCCCTGATCTGGGGAGAGGAAGATGATAATGCACAGAAAAACAATAAAGCGCTAAATTGCTACTTGAAGATGGGTTTAATTCTTCCCTCTTTATGGAAAATTATAATATATACCGATATTCTTTTCTTTATATTTTTACTATTAATTATTGTTTATTATTATTATTATTATTATTATTATTATTATTATTATTATTATTATAGAAAAATCTAATTATAATCATTCTTAAGCAGCCAACAGAAGAAGGACCTTCAGCAACTCCAGCAACAGAAGAAGAGCCAGCGAAAGAGGAAGAGCAACAGCGCGAAATGACTTTGGATGAATGGAAGGCCCTACAAAAGCGCGAAAAGCCAATCTTTAAGACTAGACGACCAGGGGAAGGCGAAAATACAGCTCAATGGAAAAAGACGTACGTCTTGAAGAAGAAAATAGATGAGGCTGGAAGTGATGAAGAGGAAGAAGAATTGGAGGAGGAAGAAGTTCCCCATGGCCGCAAGAAAGTTCTCCTTCCCATTGATTTTCAGTTTGCTGATACGCCAACTCGTGGGAGAGGCAGAGGCCGTGGCCGCGGAGGAATGGGTGGTCGGGGACGCGGCATGGGCCGTGGTAGTTCCCGCGGCGGCGGTGCTCGTTTCCAGAGTGGTGGTGGGAGTCGTCAAGAAGCACCCAAAATGGATGATGAGCGCGATTTCCCCAGTCTTGGCTAGGGAAATTATTATTGCCAAAGCGCTTTTGTCCATTAACGACAAAAATAATTATATTATTGATAGTAAAGGGGGTCGCTTACTACCCATCTTATATTGCCCCTATGCCTAAGAGTTCTCCATTGTCATTCAAATATGCGGCTTGAAGATCATACTTCGAGTTAACGCATAATAACCTATTTCATTTTTCATAGACCTGCCTCACCTTATATATGTGTATTAAACACCACTCACCTAATTATTAGGACTATATCACTTATAGAGTGAGAGGTTATTTTATTTCTCATAATTATTTATTTTTTACTCAGAATAATAATATTATGCATATGTAAAAAATATAGTAATAAAAATGAAAGAATATTTAAATGATAAAATTATATACTGTTTCTATTTATAGTGTAAAATATATATTTATATAATGTAGAGTTTCATTTGTTTGTTCATATCATGAAGTGTTCGAATATAGAATGACATATACTAAGTCATACGTAATCTCACTAACTTAGAAAGACTATTACTAACTAAATAGACTATATGAATATAACTATTTTATATAATATGGGGTAATGTAGTAGTTCAAATGATTACATGGAAGTTGTATATATACATTAGATTAGATCTAATTTTAATTAAAGAACTTAACAACAAAAAATTTTTCTTTTAAAAGTAGAACATTTATAATTTACAAGAAATAAAAGGCTCATTTAATCTTTAAATAACACATAACCCGATTATATCAATATTTTACACGCTCTAATTATGAATAATTTTTAAACAAAAGATGTTGATCGATTCCCCATACCTAAAAATTTATAAGTTAACTCATAAAAACGCCTAGAGCACATTAAACTCATCATAGTACCTATATAATATTAGGTATAATATATATAAATATATATATATATATATATATATATATGTAGAGTATCCCGTTAGGTCCTAAAAGTGGGACCTGCTCATGAGGTAATTTACTATTTCAGAGATGGTGAGGATGTAAACCAGGTGTTAACGTTTGTCATAATCATTTACTATAAACAAATATAACTCTTATATATCATATTCAAATATACTCACTATATAACTTTAGGAAGAGTACTTATTTTATAGCTATATAAAATCACAAAATAACTGACATTTTTTGGTACATTGAATGCTCTTATATATATTGTGTGATAGATATAGATACAAAGAAATAATGATAAATATGATAGACGTGTTAATTTCTAGGAAAAGGGTGAAGCTACTTCTATCGTCAGAATTCGTTTCTGAGTAGTCTATTTGTAAGAAATGTGTATCTAGAGATTTCACATATCACTTTAGTTACTATTAAGATGAATAGTGTCTAGATCTCGTGGGCTCGTATTGTCAATGTATATGATAAGCTTTCCTCGTAGAATGTGGGTGTTGAATCAGAGGAAGATCTCAAGAAGCATCGAACACCAGACTATACTTCTACCAATACTGGTTAATAGTATCAATACTCTCTACACTGACCTCATTGTGCTAATTAGGCTCACTAATCATTGATACGGAGCAGACTTTGGGTCACAGAATAGATAGGATAAGTAGCTATTCACTCACAAGATTTCTTCCGGATGCACCTTTTATTCTTTTCCAAAGTTTATTGCTAATTGTATCATGAGTACAATTCATATATTAACATTATATACTTTGCTGGTGCCTTAGACATTCAGGTTAGCCATCATGTCAGTTTTCATCTTCTATCTTTCTTCTTAATCCAACGAATCTATGAGGCATTACTTGATGGAAGTGGTTATATAATCAACTTAGTCAATAACTTAATAAAATTCAGGAGAAAGAACATTTAAATTAAAATATGATTAGAGTAAAATTAATTTACTGTGACTGATAAAAGTAACAGAAAAAACAAGATATAAAAAACTTTTGTTTTTTTTTCCCCGGTTTTTTCGGGTTTTAGATGAAAAAAACCGAAAACCCCCCCCTGGGCTTTTTCAAAAAAAGTGGGTTTTTGGCCAAGCGAACATATTTACAGCTGTAATTCAGTATCATGGAAAGAAATGTTGGGGTTTTTACAAAATTATATTAACTATATCATTTATTAATAGTCACTGAGTCTTGAACACAGAAAGAAAGTTTATGTTAACTAACTTATTATATACTTTGAAAGAAAACTTATCATTAGTAAAATAAAATGAAATTGCAACTTAATCATGTAAGTACATAAAATGTAATTGCAATATTTTGAAACTGAAAAATGGCTTTCAAAGATAAAAGTGTGAAGAACATAACTTTTAAACTTCATTATCAATTTAATTATTAAAGACGTGTTAACTATCTAAGTAAGTAGCAATAACTGACATAAGATATTAATGCAAAAACTCATAAAATTATTCTAATACACTTTCTAGATTATTGGATTTATTCAATAATTCATTGATGGAATCAGAATTATTGAACTTATAATAAGCATCGTATTGAGAGAATATAAAAAGCTTTATTCTAACATTCTACATGTTCTACAATCACATCTATAATATATTAAATTACTTAAATGCGATTTTAACTTTCCTTCATGATCTTAATAATCTAATAAGCGCATAGAACATATTGTCGCTTAGGAATTGGTATGTTTATAGTCGTATAGATACATTTTAATTGTCAACCCCTGCCTAGCCTAAGTCTACTTTTTTATTTACTTTTATTTTTGACCATTTTCACATTTTGAGAAGATTACTACATTTGTATAAAATTATAATTTGTCTATAATTTTATAGTTTCTTTTTGGATTTACTTAAAAGAACATTTAAAAACATTATTGCTACATAAAGATCAAAAATTAATATTTAAGGAATAAACTCTTTTTATAAAAGATATATTGATTAAAAAGTAATTTATAATGTTATTGATATCAATTTTTGAATTTTGGATTGAACCAATTTATTGCCTGATTTTTTCAGATATTTTAACAGTGCTTAGGAGAAGTGCGATCGGTGAATGCTATATCTCTTCCTTTTCACGCATGAAACTGCAAATGCACTCAAAAGTACTACATATACTTTAATTAAAACATATCTATTAGGTAATATGCAAATATATTAATAAGTAGGTCATAGTGTATATATATATAATAAATATATTAAACTAGTATTTTCCTATATGTTTACTTGTATATTTAGTTATAAATTATTTTTTCATTAATATTTTTATAACTTAAAATTTATGGTTGAAATTTACACGTTAATTGATGTATATAACCTTCAAATACAATGAATATTACATAAATATTTTACCATCAGAATCCAGGAAAGGTTACTATTTTTTATGTTTTTCCCGACCAGTGGGGCCCATACAAATGGAAAGGTGCACAGTTATCAGGGTTATAGTAACCCAGCCTCAGTCTGAACCAAGTCAAGATATCCCAGCCATCGGTGGGCATGGCTAGGCTCTGGACTCACAGACCTACCGTGCGTGAGGGCTAATAGGAATGTAGGTGTCTGTATGTGTATATTAGTTTGTACCGTTGTATGTGTTGGGCTATGGATGAGTGAGGTGAGGGTATTGAGATTAGTGTATATATATATCCGAAATGTAATGAATTAAGAAAAGTTCTACAAACGGCAATTTTTCGTGTCCGTCCTGGTGACTAGTCGAAAGTACAAACCCCGTTTGACGAGGACTCGAACTCACGACCCTGAAGCATGCAAACGCACCACTCAGCCCCCTGCGCCAGGTGAATAGAAATATATATTATATATTAATATACATCTAACTATCATATATATATATATCATTATACTCACATATTTTAAATAATATTTTTACAACTATCTTGAAATTGTGTTTAAAATATATAAATATTAATAATTATATAAAATTTATTTCATTGAAAAGTATACTACAATGTGAACGGTATATATGAAACGAAAGCTTGGTATGGCCAGCCTCCCAAATCCTGTATGAAGGATATAAAATAAATGTTGAAGCTAAGGAAAAATAAATATTTTTGATTTTTGCTTGAAACTTAGTAATAGAATACTTAACACAAAATAATACTAAATACTCTAGAAAAACGAGAATTTATTTTTACTTCTAAATCAAAAAACTACAATCGGATTTTTGAATCTTTTTGTTCTTTGCTAGCGTAAGCTCTATATTTTTCCAAAACACATATATCATTTCCTATTATCTGAAGTAGTGTGAAGCAAGAGTTACAAGAAATATTGAGGTTTTCTATAATTTATTTATTTCTCTGTTGAGAAAAGTTAATTTTTCATGTATATATTATTATCAGCGAAACAAAGGAAAGACGGGGAAAGGGGACATGAGTGGGATCAAAATCTATAATGAACTATATAGAGATCAAAATGTAATAAAAAAAGAGGAAAGGAGAGTAGTAAAAAGTTACTAGACCTTTTGCCAACTAGATATAATATATATAATAATGCTGACCTATATTGTGATATCTTTATATATAATATATTATATATTATTATGGCCTTATATACAATTTTTATAATTATAAATTAAAATTATATATATAATTTAAAATATTTATTATTATATATATATTATTATTTATAATTATTAAATATATATATATTATATTTATATATATATATATATATATATAATACGTCTAAATATATATTATATATATATATTATATATATATATATATATATAATATCCGTATATATATTATATTATATATATATATATATATATATATATATATATATATATATATATATATATATATATATATATATATATATATAATATATATATATAATATAATATATATTATATATATATATATATATATAATATATAAATATATATATATATATATATATTATATATATATATATATATATATATTTATTTTAATTATTTATTTTAATTAATTTAATATATTTATAATATATAATATATATATATAATTTATAATTATAATTTTTATTATATATTTCGTTTTGACATGTCTTTCACACATGTTAACTCTACGGTTATTTAGTATGTGCGAATATTCTCGGTATATTATTATATTATTATATTAATTATTTATATATATATTTATATATAATTATTATATATACATATATTATACTTATTCTATTAATATATCGAAAATTTCTCATATTATATCGTTAATATTTATTTAATTATTAGAATTTATTAATTTGATTTTATTAAAATGTAATTTTTTATATATATATTTGTCATTATATATATATTCTTTTTTTTTTTAAAATATTTTTTTCTTATATTATTATATATGGAAAATTATCTGTATTAATATTTCTCTAATATAGAATATGTCTAAATTTATGAATTATTAATATAATAGAAATTTATTTATCAATATATCCATTCTTGAACATCAATATTTATATAATTTGAAATTTTTTATTGAAATTCTATTTGTGTCCATTTTGCCCACCCATTTTGCCCAAAAGACCTGGGTTTTTAAAAACCGGGTGGGCTGGCAATTTTAATAAAAAACCCATGCTGAGAGAAATTAAGAGATAAATAAAGGATGTTAATACTCTTTTGTAAACATTTATATAATAGTTTTACCTTGAATGTATAGTAAAATTGACAGAAGGGAATGTTTTGGGGAGGGATGGATTACAATATAATGTGATAATCAACTGAACACATTGACTTATAAATTATGATAACAAGTCACAGCTGACTTCAGGAATTCTCAGGTATTGTGGATAATTCACACTCACATAGTGATATAATTAATAATTTTTACGAAGGTCTGGTTATTACAGAAGTAATAATCCAGGATTAGAGTTATATATTAAACATAGTATGTA
>JABUQX010014928.1:5000-29591 GCA_015478945.1 Trachelipus rathkii
ATCTTAAACAACTACATACCTGCTAAATCCGCACAATATAACAATTTACTAAACACTCCCCCCAAAACTCTCCATAGAGAAGAAACGATTGTCCAGAAGAGGCCAATCGACCCGCTCGAAGCGATCAGGTTACCAACCCGGGGTCGTTGCATTATAATCAGGATTCAAACTATATAACGTTTCACTCCCCCAACTTGCATATTGTCACTGCCCAAGACAACAATGAGCGGACGGTCGGGATACGCTCACCTACTTCTGAGTCCCGCCTCGACGCCTCCGGCGATTTCTCTAGTCAACTCTTTTCCTTGACCTGTGGAACCGACCAAGAGCGGACGGGGTATCTGGAAGCAGTGTGGCCTCTCTGAAGACAGGGTCCAGGGGCAAAGATAAGTAAGTAATTATATATATAGATATAGTATAATATATATATATATATATTATATATAATAATATATATATATATAATTAATATATATTGATATATATATATTATATATTATAAATATTATATATTAATATAAGTATATATATATAATATATTATAATATATATATTTATATATTATATATAATATATATATATATATGATATATATATATAATATATATTATATTATATATATATATATTTATAATATATATATATATATATATATATATATATATATATATATTAATATATATATATATATATATATATATTCACTATATATATATATAATATATATATATAATTATATAATAAATTATATATTATATATATAATATAATATATATATATATATATTATATATATATATATAATAATATATATAATATATTATATATACTATATATTTGTAATTATATATTATTAATATATATATAATATATTATATATATATATATAATATTATAATATATAGTGAAATATATATATATATATATATTAGTATATAATTTATATATATAATATATATATTATGTATATATATAATATAATACTCATATATATATCATATAATATATATATAAATTATATATATATATATATATATATATATAATATATATATAGTGTATTATATATATATAGTATATATAATTTTTTTGAAATTTAATATATATACTATATAATATATATATATTATATTATATATAGATAATTATATAATATTAATATATATATAATATATATAATTATATTATATAATAATATAATATTATATATTTATTATATATATATATATATATATATATATATATATATATATATATATATATATATATATATATATATAAAGCGTTTCGAAATAAAATTTGTATATGTATTTATTTAATTTGCTACGGTGAGGAAGCACAGTTTTTCAACACAAGCTTTCTCTTTTGTCAATTTTTCTTGAGAAATACTATTATTTTTATTTTTCGTTGAGAATGTCTTCTGCTGCAAACCACGCCTTGTGTTCTAATTGAAGGTAGATGATTTTACCTGGTTTTAGTACAAATGTGTATACATCTTTCCTTCTACTGTTTTGCATGTTATCCCATTGGAGGTTGAATGTAACTTGGTTTGAATGACGCCGTATAAGAAGTGATGCAGAGCTAAATCTGGACCTTTATTTTGCTATTCGTTCCAGAAGTCTGTTGTGTTGACAATTGGTACGTGGTAACCGTGCTTAAAACCAGAGCATCTGTTAATAGTGGCTTGTCTGTCGGTTATATTTGCAATGTTGAAAGGTCAATGTGTTTTAAATCAATTTTGTGTGTAAATATAAATTTATTTTAAAGTGTAATACCTTCACGTAGTTTAGTATTTTTTCTTAATGTGGTGCATTATTTGTTCATGTAAAATAATGCGTTTTTCATATTAGTGTTTATAAGGTGAATATTTTATATTTCAATGTGCTTCTGGAATCGCATTTTGGTGCAAGTTGAAGACGATTCTCATGCATTTTGGTTTCCTGTCTTCAAAGATTGTTCCCAGGTAAAAGTTTTTGTATCTAATATTTTTCGCGCAGTTGCAGTAATTTTTAATAATTTATTTAATAATATATTATTCTTAAAATAATATTTATTATTTTGATAAAGTATTTAATAAATTTATGCTGAAATTTATTAAATGATATTTATAATAGTTCTATCTATATGCAAGGTCTTCAACGTTGCGTATTGATAGAAAACGACGCTCTCTAAGCGGACAGCTGATTTGATTTTATACACGCGCACAAATAAACATTCATTTTCGAATTTCATAAATTGGTTTGGTAATAATATATTTCTTTTTTTCTTAATCTAAAACGAATCGTTTATATAAAATAAATTTTAGTATTTCTATATTTAAAATTTTACAATATTATTCATTTTTCTCAATATAAATATATATACTATATATATATATATATATATATATATATATATATATATATATATATATATAATATATATATATATATAGTATATAATATTATTATATAATATATATAATATATATTATATATATTATATAATATATTGGTCCTCTCATTTACATATAAAGATATATATATATATTATTAGTAAATATACATGATGTATATATTTCTTATTTTTTAAAAAAAATTTTTTTATTAAAATATTTTTATTATATCCTTGCGTGTTACTTATACACTATTTTGCATTATTTTTCTATTTAATATAGTAATATTATTTTGATTCAATATTTCATCTTCAAGAGTCAGACGACAAACAGGTAATTTATGGTAATTAACAGTACTATCTTGGACTACTCTAATAATAAACGAACTCTTGAGTTTCATTTTGTGCTCTCTGATTAACAACAGTTGAATGATGTAGTATTTCCTCATTGAGAAGGTTATGCCATTCATGAGAGCACCTATGATAGAATTTTTTTCCACGTTGTTATACAAGTCAACGCATTATCCAGAAACTGAATCGTCAATGTTGGATAATACTATCCTGGGCTGGGGGCCTGGCCGGGGAAAGTTTGCTGAATATTACAAGTAAGGTTTGGATAGTCGATAGATGAATGACATTTATTGTGGAGGCATGCTGTCCGGATTATGTGCTTAGTCATAGATAGTGTTTAATACCATGGTTACGATACTCGTTGCATTTGGTTATTTGTTGTGGCTTTTTGCAGCGTTAATATTAAATAAGTACGGTTATCTATTAAAGTTCGTCTGGTATTTTGTTTTAAGGTATTCAAGTAATTATGAACATTGTTTATTGTCATTTGTGACCTACGAGAATCGTTTCTTTCAAAATGTAGTTTTTGACGTTTCATGTAGCGTATTAGCTTAGTAAGACGATTCGGGTCAATAATAGTGCAATAATACACCAGATATATTATAAAAATTTTTTAATTTATTAATTAGTTTAAATATATAGTATATATATATATATATATATATATAATATAGATATATATATATATATATTAATATTATATATAATATAATATATATATATTATATTATATATACTATATATATATATTATATATATATTATATACTATATATATTTATATAAATATATATATATATATATATATATTATAATATATAATATATTATATACTTATTAATATATATATAGTATGATATATATACTATAATATATATATATAATATATATATATATGATATAATATATATATATTATATATATAGTATATATAAATATATATCTAGATATATATATATCAGTGCCTATACAAATAAGAATAATATTAAGTAAGCAGCATGGGCCTATCTATACTGCCGCAGTCAAGCAATAATAATGTAATAATTAAAAAATAATAATTAGAGTAATATGATTAGAAAGTCCCTCTAGATGGTCCAGTCAACCATTAATAAATAAATAATACTTAAGAAGTCGCATCGGCATTTTAGACTGTCAGTCAACCAATAAAAATGTAATTGAGAATGATTACTTAACAAGAGAATCAAGGAAATCTTAATAGAATAATGAATATATATAATTAGAAGCAGCTGGCCTATCCAGACTGTCCCAGTCAACCCATAAGTAATTAATAATTAAGAATAAATTATTCTTAATTATTAATTATTATGGGTTGACTGGGACCGTCTAGTTAGCCCATGCGGCTTCTGATTATTATCTTAATTATTTAATTATTATGATTGACTGGACATTCAGGAGGGGCCAATGCGGATTTTTAATATTATTCTTATTATTAATTATTGTGGTTACTGGGACTAGTCTAGGTAGGCCCATGTGCTTCTTAATTATAAATACTATTCATTTAATTTAAAATTTAATTTATTATTTAAAGCTCTCCTTATTCTTAATTTTTATGGGTTCACTGGATATTCTACAGGGGCCAATGCTGCTTTTAATTTTAATTTTAATTGTAAGACCTGGACAGTCTAAAAAGGACCATGGTGCTTTCAAGAATTAATCTTATTATAATAGTTGACTGGGACATTCTAAGGGACCAATTTATTAATATTATTTTTAAATTATTAACTATTATTGGTTGACTGACAGTCCTAGATAGCCCATTCGACTCTTCAGTACTTTATTCTTTCATTATTATTTATTATGGGTTTACTGAGACATTCTATAGAAGGGCCATGCGTTCTTAATTATAATTTATTGGTTGACTGGGACTAGTCTAATATGTAACCATGCGTCTTTCTCAAGTATTATTCATGTATATATTTGGTTGACTGGACATTTAAGAGGGGTTAATGCAGCTTCTTAATTACTATTTCTAAATAATATTTAAAAAGCTGTATAAACCTCTCTAGATGTTCAGTCAACCATAATAAAAAAGAATAATACTTAAGAAGCCGCAATGGTCCTATTTAGACTGTTCCAGTCAGCCAAATAAAATAAAATTAATGAAGCCGCATTTTCCACTCTAGAATGTCCCATAAGAATAAATAAAATCAACCAATAAATATAGGATAATAAATCAGGAGCCGCATGGGCTTATCTAGACTCTCCCAGACTGTTTCAGTCAACCAATAATAATTAATAATTAAAAAGAAATAATTAAGAAGCCGTATTGACCCCTCTAGAATGTCCAGTCAACTCATAATAAATAATGAATAATAATACTTAAAAGGCCGCATGGTCCTTTTTAGAACGTCCCAGTCAACATAAAATTAATAATTACAAGCCTCTTGGCCGCTCTTTGATGTCAGTCAACCATAATAGATAATAAATAAGAATAATACTTAAAGCCGCATGGTCCCATTCTAGACAACTTCACGCCTATTCTAATCCTTAAGCAAAAATCTACCTCCTCGTTGCTTTAAACGTTGCACCTCTCCAGCAATATCATTCTTTTCTAATAAGTGGTGCTAAGATATTCGATACATGGCCTAGACAATTATATACGACATTATACAAAAACAATATATATATATAGTCTGCATCTGGCATTAATTTTCATTTTAAACCCTAGGCCCTACTCTGGTTCAAATCGTAAAATGGAAACAATCGAACACAACACTAAAGATGTTTAGCAGACTTACGGGTTACAATGCCTATTTTTGAATAATTGAAAATTATATAATAAAAACCTCATAATGTATATTATTTTTATTTTATTTCTTATTTCTAGTTTAAAGTAAAATTACTTAAAAATACATAAAATAAAAATAAAATAAAAACTAAAGAATAAAAATTATAAAAATCAAAATTTTCATGCAAGATCTTTATCAAAACTTAATGAAAGTAAAAAAATCAGTTGATTTTTTTCATTTGATCTTTTTCGTGCATTTTTGCTTAAATATTTAAAAAAAAAAAAAAATTAAAAGAATCTTTAAAATAAATAAATTTCAAAAATTAATATTTATGTTTAAAAATAATCAACAAAAAAAATCAGTTACTTTTTTCATTTGATTTTTTTCTTGCAACTGAATTCAACCATAAAAAAAAAAAAAATAAAAAATAGAAAAAACTCAATAAATCAAAAAAAATTAGGATTTATTATAAAAAACTCAAGTAAAAAAATTTGTTGATATAAGTCTGATTTTTTTCGTGCGTTGGCTGAAAATATATATATCATTAATATATTAATAATATATATTAATATATATAGATATGGTATATAAATATATATATATATATAATATATAATAATATAATATATATAATATATAAATATATATATAATCTAATATATATATATATTCTATTATGATATATATATATATATATATATATAATATATATATAATATTATATATATAATTATATATACAGTATAATATTTTATATATATATATAATATAATATATATATATGATATATATATTATAAATATATATTATATATATAATATATATTATATATATATATATATATATATATATATATATATATATATATTATATAATATATATATATATAGATATATTATAATATATATAATATAAAATAATATACTATATATTATATTTATATTAAATAGTATTTATATATATATATAATAATATATAATATATATATACTTATATAGTATATATATATTATATATAGTATATTATATAATATATAATTATATATATATCAAAATTTTGTTGCAAGAAGGTTGAAATTTTCGTATCGATAGCTGGAGTCAAATTTTGAAAAGTGACTCAGAATTTTTGTGACTATTTAAAGTAAGAAAAGTGACTGTTGACATATATAGATATATCTTGGGTAGTAAACATGGGTGACCTTATTAAAATGTGTAAAGCTCTCGGGATTACAGGAGCCGAGGCTGCGTGCTTTCTGAGGGAAGAACGAGCTAAGGAGAGAGAAGCTTTCAAAGAAAGGGAGATTGAAGAAAGAAGGATCGCGAAAGAGAAAGAGATTGAACTACAGAAGATTGCCGCAGATTTAGAGAAAAAGAAACTTAAAGCAAAACAGGATTCTGAAGCTGAAGAACGCAAAGCAAAACTCGAGGCTGACAAATGCGCTAGAGAGTCAGAAGAAAGGATTTTGAAAATGAAATTGGAAGTGGAGGAAAAGCAACGACAGCATGAAGCTGCAACAAATACTACACAGAACTCTCTCTCCCCAGATAATAACACCCGTTCAAATAAATTCACAAAGCTTAAACTGCCAAATTTTGACGAAAAGTTGAACAATATTGAAGAATATTTGACCCTGTTTGAGAAGCAGGCGACTGCGAACGATGTCCCAAAAGAGAAATATTCGCTTGTGCTTGAATCGTTCTTGACGGGCAAGGCCGTCAAGGTTTATAATGATTTTTCGTTGGAAGACGCATCAAACTATGAAGACTTAAAGAAGGCACTTTTAATCGGATCGGATAGTGGGTATTGCGCCAAGTACAAGTCTATCGTGCCCACAGATGATGACAACCCGAAAGTCTATATGAGGATGATTTTTGATGCTCTAAATAAGTGGATCGTCGCGGCATATGTGAAGATGACCGCGGACGACTTAATTAATTTCTTCACTATAGATAAGTATTTAAATACGATTCCCAAAGATTTAGCTACCTTCTTAAAAGAAAAGAATGGTAAGGACATGCATGAGATTATTAAAAGCTCTGAAAATTATTTACAAGCGCATAAGATGAATTTAGTGTCACGTCAGAGAGAAAGTCACAGTCACAGTCACAGTCACAATACAAAGCTATCGAGACAGACAGACAAGTAGTAGCCACAGAAATAGAGAAAGTTATAATAATAAAGCCACAAACCAGCAAACACCAGGACCACGGAACAACGGAGTTGGGAACATTGTAGGAGGCAATTAGAGGCGCGAAAGTCGCCGTAGCAGCAGCGAACCAAGGAGCGTTGTAACTTGTTACAAGTGTTCGAAGAGGGGTCACATGGCACGAGATTGTCGGGCACCGCCCTATTTTAACAATTACAATAGAAACGCAAACTTCAACAACAATCGGCAGAGAGATGATGGGAAGAATACAGTGGCGTCCGCGAACCTTTCCGTTGATGGACAAGTCTTGACAAAGTCAAGTGAAGAGCCAGCTATTCCCTCAGATTATTGTATGGTGGGTGACCTAGAAGGTTACTCTCGCCACCTACCTATCACCTATGGCCTTGCCAACGGTTATCGCGTTCGGTTACTTCGAGATACAGGGTGTAACGCACTAGTGTTGCGCGAGAAATTTGTGCCGAAGGAAAATTATACCGGCAAGTATGCATCAATGAGGTTGATGGACAACTCAGTGAAGAGAGTCCCACTCGCAAACGTTGTATTGGACACTCCATACTTCGTTGGGAAAGTGACAGCGGCAGTTATGCCGGATGTGATGTATGATCTCATTTTGGGCAATATTGAAGGGGCATTACCCCCGTTCCAACCAAACAACTCATGGGAAGAGACTATGTGTCTGGGTCCTCGATGTAAGAAGGACGAGAGAGCCAGAAGAGCTGTTTTCCCCAAATTCGTTGAGTAAGGTTAATAGGATCTGAGGATGAATCGTATGACAAGGCGTCGAACGCGCGAATGAGGTCAGGTCAAATCTGTGAGGGAGTGTGGAGGAAGAAAAGATTTCAGATTTGGTACCATCGTGCGAAGTTAACAAACCATCAACCGAGGAGCATACGGATTACCTTGTGGAGGCACTTGTGTGCATAGAACCGAAACCAGGTAGTAAGTCGAGTGCCGAAAATTGTGTTGATCAAGAGTTAAAGGATACCTACGTATCAGACGTGCCAGTTGTAAATAGTAGTTTAGATACCTAAGTATCGGCTGTGCCCCAAATTGTTGAAACGGATACCAGAATATCCGGTAAAAAGCTTCTTAGTGAAGACCGTAGTTTAAATAAGGAATCAATTATGCCACGCATAATTCAAAGTGAATCTCAGAATGTTGCTGCTCCTACAGAAAGTACCAAAACAGATGAAGAAATTCAGAGTATTATTGTACCAACGGAGAATACAGAGTCGGATAAAAGACCATCTGAAGAGATAGAAAGTAATAGAACAATTTTTGAGGAAAAGCAGGAAGGAGAGGATACCCTGCGACGGCTCTGGAAACCTGTTGTGGTTGTTATAGTAAGAAGTAACGCAGATAGAAGACTACAGAACAAAAAGTATCATCGAAGTTTTTCGGAGAAGAAGTTTCAATGATTAAGAGTTTGGTACTTAAGAAAATAAAAGATTTTCCCGCGGAAAAAGTTGCTCAAGAATTTTATGGTTCTAAGAAGAAAGTAGGTCGCAAGAAAAAGGACCTCATTGAAGTTTATAATGCTAGAAGCACAATGAAGTTTTTAAGAAAGAAATTATTTATGACGAAGCACCTAAAGAAAAAGCATTAACTTTGTATGTTGAAAAAGAAAGAAACAATATGATAAGACTGATAAGTACAGTCAACACAACTGATAATTACACAGAATTAGGCAGCAATTCTGTTAGTAAGTTGTAGAGATAAAATGGAGAAAAATAATGAATGTGGAAGAATTGGTAAAGACACCGTCTGTATCATGAAGAAAGTCGATGATGTTTCCTATGGAACACGAGATGTACATATTAAAAGATATTTTATGGGAGAGCGTTACGGTAAATGAGAGAAGCTTTATTGTTTAGAAGATAAATGGAGAGAGAATAGGAGCCGATGGATATTGTCCAACATAAAAGAGGAAATGCGTCGAAGAAATTTGATTATGATGAAACAGTTCAGCGAAGAGAGTGAGAAAGAGAGAGTAGTTAAGAAGAATAAGTTAAATCTGAAGAAAGTAGCTACCTGTGATAAAGAATATGACGTCCCTGGATGCAAAATAATGAATTAGCACAATGTGCGAAGATATTCAGAAAGTAGAGAATAAGAAGAAAGAGGAAGTCATAGGAGTCGCTCCTGCGTTTTATAAAGTCAGGATACAACACGTTGCAATACATGATAGAAAGATTGAAATGATGGAAACGAAGAAACGATTGAGATATAAGAAGCGTCATAAGAGAAGACGGAGAATGGATAGAGAAGATAAAAGAGTTGGGTTACGGAGTTACAAGTCTGAAGATGATGGAAGAATAGAGCAAGCCCTTAGTAAGAGTGGAAATGCTAGCGGTCGCGAAGGATGGAGAGCAGAAGGATCTGGCAAGGAATAAAAATGGTTTGATGTTACAGCTGAAAGTGTTACGATTGAAAGGCCAATGAAAAGGATCATTGATGGCATCAATGATGCAGACTATTATGTTGATGGATCCATAATACATCCTCAGACCTGGCACAGTTTAATGGATATGATTGGAATCATACTTACAAAATTGGAAGAAGAAGGCTGTAAAATCGCTGTTCCTTAGTTTGAATTAGTTGAAGGAAGCCAAATCACCAAAGTATGTTGGGAAAGCAGGCATCAGGAGGCATTTGAGAAGCTAAAGGAAGCACTTATTTCGAAACCCATTTTAAAGATGCCTCAATTAGATAAAACATTTACTCTTCAAGTCGATGCCTCCGACACGTCAATAGGGTACGTCCTTCTACAGGAAGATGGTATCCTCCACCCTATTTCCTATGGACGTAAAAAGCTTTCCCCAACACAGAGAAGGTACAGCACTCTAGAGAAAGAGGCATTAGCCATCATCATGGGTGTCAAGAAGTACGAACCGTACTTATACGGGAAAGAATTTGTACTTCAGTCAGACCATTGACTTTTGACCGCCATAAATAAGAAAAGATATGAAAACCCCCGTATCATGAGATGGTCGCTATACCTTCAACGCTTCCGATTTCTGCTTAATCACATTAGTGGGAAGGACAATGTGATTGCAGATTACCTGAGTCGCTCTATTGAGTCTGGATCGTCGGAATACCACGAGGAGTCTCCAAGAGACGAAGAAGGAATTCCGCAACCGATCAATACAGCATGTATATAGCGAAATTACTAAGTAATTTGCTCGGATGGGAGGGCTAAAGATGTAATGTATACAACATGCTATAAAGAATCGTTTGCTTCATCAGTCATTTTTCCCCATTGCAATGTTTGTATTCCTCCCTCAAAGATAGAATGGTGTATATAAATAGCCTGCCCATCAGTGTATTATATATATATATATATATATATATATATATATATATATATATATTATATAATATATATTATATTATATAATATTAATATTATACTATATATATATATATTATATATATCATATCTATATATATATGATATATATATATATATTATTATATATATATATATAATATATATAATATATTAATAATATAATTTTTAATTTAGTTATTCTATGTATATAAAATAGGACAGCGGTTGAAATATTTTACCTTGCTTTACACTAAAGATAAGTTCCCACCATTGTTGTTTTTAATTATTAGTTATTATTGGATTATTATTATATTAGTATTATTTATTATATTATAATTATTATTATTTATTATTATTCATTTATTATTTATTATTATTATTATATTATTATGTGATATTATTGATTTTAATTTTTATAGTTATTATTATTATATTATTATTATTATTATTTTTATTATTATTATTATTAATTATTATATTATTATTATTATTATTAATTCATATTATTATTAGTTATTATTATTACTACATTTACTATTTAAAGTTGCGAAGAATATTATATTATTATATATATATTATATATTTTATATATATATATATATAATTAATATATATATATATATATAATATTATATATATGTAATATATATATATATATATATAATATATTATCTAGAATAACAAGTATATATATAATAAATATATATTATAATTATATATATATTATATATAATATTATATATAATTATAGTATAATATTATAATATAATATATATAATATAATATATATATATATATTTATTATATTATTGTATATATATATATATATATATATATAATATAATAATTATATAAGTATATATTTATATAATAAAGTCGTTAGAAAATAAAACTCGGCATATTATTTATTTAATTCTGCTACGGTGGAGGAAGCGACAGTTTCTCACGACAGCTTTCTTCTTTTTCAATTTTTCTTGAAAGAAAATTTATTATTTTTTTTCGTTGAGAATGTCTTCTGCTGCAAACCATCGCTTTGTTCTAATTGAGGTAGATATTTTTACTCTGGTTTAAGTCAACAAATCGTGTATAATTCTTTCCTTCTACTCGTTTATCTATGTTAATCCTTGAGGTGAATGTGTAACTTGGTTTGAATGACGCAGTATAAGAAGTGATGCAGAGCTAAATCTGGACCTTTATTTTGCTATTCGTTCCAGAGGTCTGTTGTGTTGATAATGAGTACGTGATAACCATGCTTAGAACCAGAGCATCTGTTAATAGTGGCTTGTCTGTCGGTTATATTTGCAATGTTGAAAGGTCAATGTGTTTTAAATCAATTTTGTGTGTAAATATAAATTTATTTTAAAGTGTAATACCTTCACGTAGTTTAGTATTTTTTCTTAATGTGGTGCATTATTTGTTCATGTAAAATAATGCGTTTTTCATATTAGTGTTTATAAGGTGAATATTTTATATTTCAATGTGTTTCTGGAATCGCATTTTGGTGTAAGTTGAAGACGATTCTCATGCATTTTGGTTTCCTGTCTTCAAAGATTGTTCCCAGGTAAAAGTTTTTGTATCTAATATTTTTCGCGCAGTTGCAGTAATTTTTAATAATTTATTTAATAATATATTATTCTTAAAATAATATTTATTATTTTGATAAAGTATTTAACAAATTTATTCTGAAATTTATTAAATGATATTTATAAAAGTTCTATCTAAATGCAAGGTCTTCAACGTTGCGTATTGATAGAAAATGACGCACTCTAAGCGAACAGCTGATTTGGTTTTGTACACGCGCACAAATAAACATGAAGTTGAATTAAGTTGAAGACGATTCTCATGCATTTTGGTTTCCTGTCTTCAAAGATTGTTCCCAGGTAAAAGTTTTTGTATCTAATATTTTTCGCGCAGTTGCAGTAATTTTTAATAATTTATTTAATAATATATTATTCTTAAAATAATATTTATTATTTTGATAAAGTATTTAATAAATTTATTCTGAAATTTATTAAATGATATTTATAAAAGTTCTATCTAAATGCAAGGTCTTCAACGTTGCGTATTGATAGAAAATGACGCACTCTAAGCGAACAGCTGATTTGGTTTTGTACACGCGCACAAATAAACATTCATTTTTCGAATTTCATAATTTTGGTTTGGTAATAATATATTTCTTTTTGTCTTAATCTAAAACGAATCGTCTATATAATATAAATTTTATTATTTCTATATTTAAAATTTTACTTAATATTATTTATTTTTCTCAATATAAATATACATACTATATATCAGGGTTGGGGATTTTTTTGAATTTTTATCTTAGTCTCTTCTCTATCTATCTATCTCTCACTATACTATTGCCTCTCATTACATATAAAGATATATAGGGAAATAAGGTGTACATGAAGTATGTATTTTATTTTTTTTATTTATTTTTTTTTTTTATTAAAATATTTTTATTATATCCTGGCGTGTTACTTATACACTATTTTGAATTATTTTTCTATTTAATATAGTTAGTAATTATTTTGATTGAATATTTCATCTTCAAGAGTCAGACGACAAACAGGTAATTTATGGTAGTTAACAGTACTATCTTGGACTACTCTAATAATAAACTCTCTTGATTAACTAACAGTTGATGATAGTAATTTCTCATTGAGAAAGGTTGAGGCATTCATTGAGAGTCACATATGGTAGAATCTTTCTAACGTTGGTTAACAAGTCACGCCATTATCCAGAAACTGAACCGTCTATGTTGGATATCTCTATCCTGGGGGCCTGGCCGGGGAAAGTTTGCTGAATATTACAAGTAAGTTTTTTGGATAGCGATAGATGACATGACAATTATTATTATTATTATTATTATTATTATTATTATTATTATTATTATTATTATTATTATTATTATTATTATTATTATTATTTTTTTATTAATTATTATTATTATTATTATTATCATTATTATTATTATTACTATTTGTATTTAACAAAATATTTTAGGTTTGTAAAATTTTGCGAATAAAATAATTTGTAAGAATTATAAAGGTGAAATACGTGTATATTTTAAAGCAAAGAGAAGCCTTAACATTTTTGATTGGTTTAATTTATTTTAAAAAGGTGTGAAGTATTATTTTGTTAGAGCAATATGTCCTTTTCATTTAATTCTTGTAATCAAGTGTTTTTTTTTATTTTAAGACAGCAAGGTTGTTGCCAAATCAGACTCCACCTTCTTGCCCTAATTAGGAAGGTATGGGGAATCCTTCTAAATTTAAAGAATGTATATATTTATGTATCCTTATATTTATGTATTATTTTCTTATTGGTCGAAAATTGTATCAAGGATGATTCTATGACATATAAAATGTAATGTAAGTCATTTTGTGACTTATTATTATCCATTACCTTATTGGAGCCACTTGTGCAATCTGAGTACGTTTGACATATCATCTTAATTACGACGATATTTTGGAAAAGTCGTCTGTTATACTTGTGGTGTAGTTATATGCAAAATAAAATTCTCGTTTTCATTATTTATTATTTTATGAAGTGTTTTAAATTGTTGTGTATTAATTTGTATTGTGCAATATAATATTTTATATTTCTATTTGTGGTTTTAAAGTGTTTTGTACTACATTTTGGATTTATGTACCGGAAGCTGACCATATTATGTAAAACTGTAAGTGTAAAATTAAAATGCTTAGTAAATTTTAGTACATTAAAATTTTTGATAAAAGGTTTTGAAGTAAAGTAAAGGTCATTCCTTGATACATCTTTCTTTGATTCTTAAAGTAAATTTTTTTTATTTGTTTTAAATATTTTTGTAAATATATATTTTTTTTTTGTGACATCTCTTGCTAATTTTTTTGGTTAGTTAATATTTATTTATTACCTGATTGAAGCATTAGGATCAGATCTAAAGTAGCTGTATATTTTAATATCCTACTTGATTATTATTTCATTTGATTATTTTATGTATGTATTTTTTTGGTGTTTCGTTATTATGTTCTTTCTTTTATGATATAGTAATATATCATAAAACTTTGTTCATAATATCCGGCACATTGAATTATTTATTTGTTACATTTTAGTCTGATCTATTTTTCATATATTTTATTATATGTTTATATTTCTTTTTTTTTTTTACGTGTCTTTTATTATGATTTTTCTTTTATGATATAGTGATATATCATAAAACTTTGATCATAAAATTTGACGTTTTTGCTTACTAATTTATAATATTGGATTAAATGATTTTTTCATATTTTTTTTAATAAATAATTTATAGTAGTGTGTGTTATCAATTTTATTTATTGAACCCCTCGCACTGTGGTAGTCGTATTTTGACCAGTGAGGATTTTGTTGTCAGCATTTTTATGCAAGCTATTTTAAGGATCATTCAGGTCCAGGTTTTATCTTTATGGTCAAGGTATTACTATCACAGAGTGGCGTAAAACTCATATCCTGTGGTAACTGCTATTTGGATTCTTGGTTGTTATAATATAATAGCCCAGGGTTCAAATATCAGGATCCACGTTGTACACCAGTGGGGGCCTGGCCGTTTAAGCATTCAATAATTCAAAGTAAGTTATCTGGTGTTACAATATATATATATATATATATATATATATATATATATATATATTATATATATATATATATATATATATATATATATATATATATATATATATATATATATATATATATATATATTATATAATTATGTGTGTGTGTGTGGTGTGTGTGTGTGTGAGGAACAACAGCCACTTAAGAGAAGGCTTCATCCCTAGACCCCTACTTTCTGAAAGCAAAATCAGGATTTTCACATTTTTTTATTATCTAAATTATTAGAAAAATTCCTCCTGAACATCATGGTGTAATTATTTTTTAAAAATTCTAAATGGTTTTTAGATACAGAAATTTATTTAGAGAGGTGTCGATCTAAAAAATTTCAATCCAGTCAAAATTGCAATTCCAAGTTCAGGATCAAAAAAATGTTTTATTTATAATTATAGAAATACTCAGTCAAATAAATGGAATCGGAGCCGGAGTCGGAGCTGGAGCCTGGGTATAATTTTTTTCAGGAAAATTTTTTTAGATGAAAAATTTATTGCCAGAAAACGTGCTGAACAGTTTTCAAATAGTGTAGAAACCTTAGTCGGATCCGGAGCAGGATCCGGAGTAGGAAACGGAGCCGGATCCTGGGTATACATTTTTTCAAGAAATATCTTTTTAGGTGAAAAATTTATTGCCAGAGGACGTGCTAAACAATTTTTAAATAGGGCAAAACCTTAGTTGGATCCGGATCCGAAGTCGAAGGGGGATCCTGAGGATGAATTTTTTTCAAATATTTTTTTAGGTGAAAAATTTAATGCCAGAAAACGTGCTGAACAATTTTCAACTAGTGCAGAAACCTTAGTCGGATCCAGAGGCAGATCCTGGGTATAATTTTTTCTAGAAATATTTTTCTAATAAAAAAATTTATCGCTAGAAGATTCTGAACAATTTTCAAATAGTGTAGAAACCTTAGTCTGATCCGGAGCCGGATCCTGGGTAGGAATTTTTTTCAAGAAATATTTTTTAGGTGAAATCTTTTTTGCCAGAAGACGTGCTGAAAAATCTTCAAATAGTGCAGAAACTTTAGTCTTAGCCGGATCCGGACCGGGAGCAGGAAACGGAGCCGGATCCTGGGCTAAATTTTTTCAAGAAAGATTTTTTTAGGTGAAAAATTTATTGCCAGAAGAGAAGCTGAACAATTTTCAAATAATGCAGAAACCTTAGTCGGATCCGGAGTTGGAAAGGGAGGCAGATCCTGGGTATAATTTTTTTCTAGAACTATTTTTTAGGTGAAAAATTTATTGCTAAAAGACGTGCTGAACAATTTTCAGCTAGTGAAGAAACATTAGTCTGATCCGGAGCTGGAGCTGAAGCCGGAGTAGGAAACGTAGCCGGATCCTGGGTATCAATTTTTTTTCAAGAAAAATTTTTTATTTTAAAAATATATAGCCAGATCTGGCTATAAGTTTTTCAAAATCACTCGCATGATGACTTAGTGGCAAAATTTCCAGTATCAGATTTTGTCAACCCAACGAATCCTATATCGGATCCCAATATCGCAACTCCAACACCTTTTCAAAAATTTGACACTTTTCTGGTGACACCTTCCTTCTCGATTTCCATGTTAACAACCCCATATCCCCCACACATTTCTGGATCTGCTTGCTTGGTAGATACTGATATCTCTCAAATTCCTAAACATGAGCATTTTGGTTGCTCCTCCAATGACCAACCATATTCACACAATAAGATGGACTTGGTTGAACTCAATTTATCTCGCATTCGTGACGAAGTCCCTTCACCAAATACCAGTGAAAACTCCTTCCCAGAAGCGGTCGTACAACCCAAATCTCTGTTGTATGACTATTCTTTAGCACCAAGATTTGTTGCTCCTCCTCGTCGAGACCCACGTTTCAGCCTTTCCTCCCCATCTGAATCCACTTCCAATATCACCCCCAGCCACACAGAGACAATTGTCTCTAAAAGACCATCCTCATAATATTTATAACACAGCATGGCCACCTTCCTTCAATGGAAATGTCGTGGATACTACTATAATTAGGAAGAACTTGTTCAACTAATAAAGATATGTGCACCAAATGCATATGTTTGCAGGAACTTCGACTATGTCACCGTGACTTCTTTCAAGTCGGATAAATCACCGCTAACCTCTATAGAAAGAGGTGACAATGATAGGGGAGGTGCAGAAATACTCATTCATAAATCTGTCCCCTATTCTCCAGCCCCTCTTCAAAATAGACTTCATGCAGTGGCAGCACAAATCATTAATAAACCGAACTTACGATCTGCGCGATCTACTTGGCTCAGAGTAGCGAGTTTACTAAGGTCGACTTAGCTGATCTTTTTAAGTAGCTCCCTACTCCGGTTGTTATATTAGACTTCAACCTCCTCCACCCCTTATCGGGCCTCTGTCACCTCGTCTAAGTCAAAGATCCTTGTAGATCTTCTAACACCTTTCTCCCTGGGATGCCATAACACAGGACTACCTATGAACGTTTAGATACACACTTCCTGTATTGATATTTCCTTTTGCTCCCATTCTCTTATGAATCGCTTAACCTGGTCCCGCTTTGATTATTTTTATGCGGCAGTGATCATTACCCAATATCTTTAAATGAGCTTGTACTGAGCCCAATGTTAAAACCCAACTCCAGCTGGTTATTCTTTTTTTGAGGATGTGTATAGGGTCCACCACTGCACGCAAAAACAACGGCTATACCGTGTAAGTAAAACTAACAACGGGGGAAGTCCCAACACAGAACGAGGAAAAATTAACGGAACAAGAGATTTACATTCGATAGATGATGTTCAGCTCATGGAGGAACGCAAAAATTTTGTCACTTCGAAAATGAGGGGAATCAGATAACATATGAGCAAGGCGATTCCGGAAAGGAATGGTAAGTATGTCAGGGAAGAACTTGAGTCGGATGGCTGAGACTGCGTCGCAACTCTTCAATAAGCGGTTTGCGACTGATGATGATACCTTTCACTTCTTCCAGCAAGTTGTCATCACAGGAGTGAAAGCTTGCATTCCGCAATCTTCTGCAGGTAAGCGGTCGACAACCCCTTGGTGGTCCTAAGAGTGCTCACAAGCTAACCAAGAGAAGAAACTCTACAGGCAATACAAAAGGACCCGTACCATCCCAAACATATTATTTTTAAAGCGGGTGCGGCGAGCTCTCGGCGAATTAATCGCCAAACAGTAAAACAATATTTTCGAACTTGTATTTCGACTGTAACTCCACAGCTCTCCTTCCTTTAGTGTGTTAAGTTGCACAGAAAATATCTAGTCGCTCCAACAACTGGGTCTCACCCACAGTCCTCCCATTCAGTTATGGCCTGATCATAAACCCGACAATGATTCTGCTCCTGCTGCTGATGCATTAGGTATAGTTTGCTAGCCACTCGAGCTCTTCCGCTATCCTGAAACCTTTCAAAAATTTTAAAAAAATTGAGAATCTCCTAACAACTTGCCAAAGGTAATTTCATCCATTCATTGCTGTATAGGATTAATTATGCTCACAATATCTCATAACTCAGCTAGAATTAGGTAATTAATGACACAACTCTAATTGAATTTAGTCAGAGCTACAAAAAAATCACTAATCCAGATTCAAAAAAAAAATCCACACAAGATATTTTTTTTTGTTCGAAATGGTTTAGACTTTAGAGGAGCTAAGGAGACATGAATCTAAAACTTTCATCCAGTATACATCTAAATGCTGAAGGTGTTTATAGAGATAGTCACTCCGAATTGGGAATTCATATTGGGAACAGATGTCAAACGGTGGGTATACAGTGGGACCAGATGTCAAACGGTGGGTATACAGTGGGACCAGATGTCAAACGGTGGGTATACAGTGGGAGCAGATGTCAAACGGTGGGTATACAGTGGGACCAGATGTCGAACGTTTGGGTATACAGTGGGACCAGATGTTAAACGGTTACCCGGGTATACAGTGGGACCAGATGTCAAACGGTTGGGTATACAGTGGGACCAGATGTCAAACGGGTGGGTATACAGTGGGCCCAATGTCGAACGTTTGGGTATACAGTGGGACCAAATGTCAAACAGGTGGGTATACAGTGGGACAAGATATCAAACGGGTGGGTATACAGTGGGACCAGATGTCAAACGGTTGGGTATACAGTGGGACCAGATGTCAAACGGTTGGGTATACAGTGGGACCAGATGTCAAACGGGTGGGTATACAGTGGGACCAAATGTCAAACAGGTGGGTATACAGTGGGACAAGATGTCAAACGGGTGGGTATACAGTGGGACCAGATGTCAAACGTTTGGTATCACCATGGGACAAGATGTTAACGGTTACCCGGTATACAGTGGGACCAGATGTCAAAAGGGTTGGGTATATAGTGGGACCAGATGTCAAACGGGGGGTGGGTATACAGTTGGGACCAAATGTCAAACAGGTGGTATACAGTGGGACAAGATGTCAAACGGGTGGGTATACAGTGGGACCCAGATGTCGAACGTTTGGGTATACAGTGGGACAAGATGTTAAACGTTACTCCGGGTATACAGTGGGAACCAGAATGTCAAACGGGTGGGTAATACAAGTGGGACCAAAATCTCAAACAGTGGTAATACAGTGGGACATAAGAATGTCCAAACGGGTGGGTATACAAGTGGGATCCAAATGTCGAACGGTTTGGGTATACAGTGGGACAAGATGTTAAACGGTTACCCAGGTATACAGTGGGACCAGATGTCAAACGGTGGGTATACAGTGGGAGCAGATGTCAAACGGTGGGTATACAGTGGGACCAGATGTCAAACGGTGGGTATACAGTGGGACCAGATGTCAAACGGTGGGTATACAGTGGGACCAGATGTGAACGTTTGGGTATAACAGTGGGACAAGATTTAAATCGGTTACCCGGGCTATACAGTGGGACAGATATCAAACGGTTTGGGGTCTCAGGGGACCAAGATTTCAAACCGGGTGGTATACAGTGGGACCTCATAAAACAAAAAATCCCCAACCCTGGACAAGATGTCAAACGGGTGGGTATACAGTGGGACCGATGTCGAACGTTTGGGTATACAGTGAAGACATCAGATGTTAAACGTTAACCCGGGTTACAGTGGACCAGATGTCAACGGTTGGGGTATACAGTGGGACCAGATGTCAAACGGTGGGTAAACAGTGGGGACCAAATGTCAAACAGGTGGGTATACAGTGGGACAAGATGTCAAACGGTTGGGTACAGTGGGACCAGATGTCGAACGTTTGGGTATACAGTGGGAACAAGATGTTAAACGGTTACCCGGGTATACAGTGGGACAGATGTCAAACGTTTGGGTATTGAGACCAGATGCCAAACGGGTGGGTATACAGTGGGACCAAATGTCAAACAGGTGGGTATACAGTGGGGACAGATGCAAACGTGGGTTATACAGTGGACCAAGACTGTTGAACGTTTGGTAATCCCGTGGCAGGTTTGTTCAAACGGTACCCGGGTGTAACAGTGTGACCAGAATGGTCAAACAGTTTGGGTAACATTAGGACAAGATGTCAAACGGGTGGGACCAAATGTCAAACAGGTGGGTATACAGTGGGACAAGATGTCAAACGGGTGGGTATACAGTGGGACCAGATGTCGAACGTTTGGGTATACAGTGGGACAAGATGTTAAACGGTTACCCGGGTATACAGTGGGACCAGATGTCAAACGGTTGGGTATACAGTGGGACCAGATGTCAAACGGGTGGGTATACAGTGGGACCAAATGTCAAACAGGTGGGTATACAGTGGGACAAGATTCAAACGGTTGGGTATACAGTGGGACCAGATGTCGAACGTTTGGGTACAGTGGAGACAGATGTTAAACGGTTACCCGGGTATACAGTGGGACCCAGATGTCGAACGTTTGGGTATACAGTGGGACCAGATGTCAAACGGTGGGTATACAGTGGACGCAAATGTCAACAGGTTGGGTCTACAGTGGGACAAGATGTCACACAGGTGGGTTACAGTGGACAAGAGTAAACGGGTGGGTAATAACAGTGGACCAGCAGATGTCGAACGTTTGGGTATACAGTGGGACAAGATGTTAAACGGTTACCCGGGTATACAGTGGGACCAGATGTCAAACGGTTGGGTATACAGTGGGACCAGATGTCAAACGGTTGTGTATACAGTGGGACCAGATGTCAAACGGGTGGGTATACAGTGGGACGGATGACAAACGGTTGGATATAGTGGGGCCAGATGTCAAACGGGTGGGTATACAGTGGGACGGATGACAAACGGTTGGGTATACAGTGGGACCAGATGTCAAACGGGTGGGTATACAGTGGGACCAGATGTCAAACGGTTGGGTATACAGTGGGACCAGATGTCAAACGGGTGGGTATACAGTGGGACCAAATGTCAAACAGGTGGGTATACAGTGGGACAAGATGTCAAACGGGTGGGTATACAGTGGGACCAGATGTCGAACGTTTGGGTATACAGTGGGACAAGATGTCAAACGGTTACCCGGGTATACAGTGTGACCAGATGTCAAACGGTTGGGTATACAGTGGGACCAAATGTCAAACAAACAGGTGGGTATACAGTAGGGTAATAGTCTGTGGTAGGTTTCGTGGTGTGAAGACGTGCTTGAATGTTGTGCTCTCAGTGAAATAATTGTATCCTTTTATTTATTGTGTTTATGTATTGCTGTGTTTAATTGAAAGTGTGTATGTTTTTCAAACTTTTTTTTTATTTAGAATTTTATTAAATCTTACTATTTGATACCATTTTTATCCGTTTTAGTAAAGTTCTGCGTACGAGGTTTTTAAAAGATATTTTTCTTTTTCACTTTTTTCTTTCTTTTTTTGTTTTTTTTAAGTGACTGTACCCGTGATTTTAAATTTTAAAGTTAATACTGTTATTATGAATTTGAATTTCGTCTTCGCAGTGTTTAAAATTTGATTTTATTCATTTAGCACTTAACTTTTAAATTTAGGTTTTATGTTAAATCATCTTTATTACTTTTTTTTATCGCACTTAGGGGTGCAAGTGAGCGTTAGTGTTTTAAACCTTTAGGATTTTTTATACACTTACATTGTTAATGTAAATATGATTTCATTACCTTTTTATCTTTTACGGTTTTAAAATTTAGGTTTTTTTTTTTTTTTTTTTTTTTTTTTTTTTTTTTTTTTTTTTTTTTTTTTTTTTTTTTTTTTTTTTTTTTTTTTTTTTTTTTTTTTTTTTTTTTGCGTGCATGTTGCTTTCTGGGGATTTGCACCGGCGCCGGCTTACTATCGACTTTGCTAACATCCGTGGCTTGCACTCTAACTCTGCATCCGCGGAATACCACCTCTCTAACTCTACTCTAAACCTTTTGCTCTGTCTGAGCCCAATGCTAGAATTCATCTACTAAAAACTCGTTTAATATTGTCCAACTATAACTTATTTCCTAATTTCCCGTCTAAAGGGTGGAGTATGTCCCTATGTTAACGATAAACACTGCCTGTAACACGTCTCGAGAATCTCGAATCTACTAATCGATGTTCTGTGGCTTCAAATCTTTCTTCCTTCTACTCAAATCATCTTGTGCGCTTCTGCTACTGTTCTCCTAACAGAAGAATTTTCACGCCTTTTTTTGAATACCTTAACTACTCTCACGAGACTGTTTACATCTTCTCATCCAAAATCTGAGGTCCTCTATTTAGGGGATTTCAATGTACAGTAACACTGAATGGTTGGGTCCTCTCATACTGATTTAGGTGGGAAGGAGGCCGAATCAATTTAGCATCTCAACGATCTGGAGCAACTTAATTAAGAACCCACACACATTCCGATCGTCCCAACCAATTCTTGAACACACTTGACCTATGTTTTCACCACTAGTCCTTCTCTCTATAAATAAATACACCACCTTCGCTCCTATTGTAAATCTGACCACAACCTTATATCTCTTAATTTTAATACTTTCTCTCCAACAGCTCCATCCTGCCCCTCGCGTTTTTTCTGGCACTTTGATCGGCCGATTGGGGGCCTTGCGTGCTTCTACGCTTAACTATAATGGAGTGACTGCTTTTCCTCTGGTGACGCTTCAACTTCTGCCGATAAGGTGGGAGCTGAATCGTTTGATGGATGAGTAGGTTTTTTCCTTCTTACGACTAAAATCTTCTCTCCTCAATAAATCCCATGGTTCGATCGTGCTTGTTCCTGGCCATTCAAGGCTAGAGACAGTGCGTATCGGGAGTGGAAAAAATTCTCCGTTCTTCTATCACACTTGCTACTTTTCATTCTGCTAGAAATCGTTGCAGGATACTCTTCGACGGGCAAGCGGGCTTTCATCAAACGAAAGTGCGCTAACCTCCTTGGTCTTCCTACTGACAAATCTTTCTGGCCTCATTGCCAAAAACATCTCTAACAATTTCTGTAATCTGTCTTTCTTCCTCTTATTCGCTCTGATCGGTTCTGTGCTAATTCTCCAACTGAAAAAGGCCAATCTCTTCGCCTCCTATTTCCTCTAACTCAAGCCCCGGACCGATTCTTTGTCCCCACCTCCTTCTTCTTCTCCTCTCAGGTGTCCATGCCTTTGCCTGTGATTACATTCGAATCGGGTGCATGGGCTCCTGAAATCTATGAACGTTAGGAAGGCCGGGGGCCCGGATGGCATTCCTCCCCGAGTTTGAGGGAGTGTGCTTCCGTGCTATCCCCGCCGCTCGTTCACTATATTCTCTATGTCTCAATACTAGCACTTCCCCTCAGTGTTGGAAGCACGCAACTGTCCAAACCTATTGCGAAAAAAGGAAGCCGCTCTGATCCTCTAACATCGCCCTATAGCTCTTACTTGAATTGTATTCTAAGATCTTTGAAACTCTCCTCAACTCTCATTTAGATCACTTGGAATCTCATTCACTTCTTTCCGATCGCACAGTACGGCTTTCGGCGCTCGAGGTCTACTGGCGATATACTTTCCTATCTTACTGATTTATGGTTTTCCGCCCCTTAGGAACTACGGGGAAGAAACTTGCGTGGTGGCGCTTGACATTACCAAAGCATTTGACAGAG
>JABUQX010014929.1:20000-49195 GCA_015478945.1 Trachelipus rathkii
TATAGATATATTATATATATATATATATTATACACATATACACATATATAATATATATATATATATATATATATATATATATATTATATAATCATTTCGTTAGGTAAAAGGTTCGATTTTAAATTTGATCAAGAACTAAAGCTGAGATATTAATTTTCGATCTAATCTCCATGTACCTTATTAGCATATGGTTTAGCTCCGAGGAATGAGAAGGTAATAGGTTAAATGGATCGAATCAATTCCTTCACTCAGGTGTCTTTTAAATATTTAAAATTCGTATGACAAATGACAGTATGTTATTTGTTCGGGATATATATATATATATATATATATATAACTACATATATATATATATTATATATATATATATATATAATATAGTCTACCTGTTGACAACAAATAAACATTCTTGGTCTGAACATAAAAAAAAATTGTCTTGGGAACCTCATATCACAACGGTTGGTAAGGTGGCCTCAAAGAAACTGGAGTTTTGTTCAGGTTGCGGGAATTTTTTTCTCTGCACAGCTACTTCCAGTTTTATATAAGGGCTTATTCGCCCGTGTTTAAAGTATGTTCCCACATTTAGGGAGGATCCTGTTCCACCAGCATTTTGCATAGAGTTGAGTCTAAAGTAAAGACTATTAATGTCCCCTCCATTCTAACTCGTTGACCTTCATCCTCTGGCATGTTTGACGTTGGCGCACTATCTCTTTTAATTAGGTACTGCAAGGTAGATGCTCAGAGGAGCTTGGCCACCGCATTCCACTACCTCCATTGCGTCGGCCATCGCATGCAGGGGTGCAATGCTCTCGCATGAATTTTGCGTGAGCATTGAAATCCCAGACTCGTTCGTTTTGGTGCCTCCTTCTTTCCAGAGTTCTGCTCTGTGGAACTCTTGCATCTTCTGTTTTTCCTACTGTATTTAATCTTCTTTTAAAACCCACGTCTGCGCACACCTGAGAGATTTGGCGTTAGCCTTGGCTTGGGTTAGGTTTTCCGGATTTTATTTTCCTGCCTTCTTGAAAAACGGGCCATGCCCGTGAGTGGTGGTAATCTGTAATATATCTATATATATATATATACTATATATATATATATATATATATAAAATATAATAGATATATATTATCTATATATATATAATATTTCAGCTGTATATATGTATAATATATAATACAGATTTCATATACTTATATACAACAAAGGTAATAATGGACATCTGAACTGATTTCAGACGCTTTTTAGAATTCGTATACCTTTAATGTGATGATCATACTGTTACTAAAAATTGCTAAGAAAATATACTTAAACATAACGGATATTATGAAACCATTGATAAGACATTGTATTTAGACCTAATGAGTCATTGTACTATGATATATACCCGTCTTGTTACGTCTATATGAAAACATTTCGTGATTATGGGTTTGAAATAAACGAAATATTTCGATTAAAGATGGGCCATGAAGGTAGATGAGTAATATAAAAACGAGGATGCGAAGCAGCGAAAAAGACGGTTCAGCGTGGTGCGGTGTGGTTCGGAGCGGCGTGGTAGGGGGCTTTGCGGTTGTGAAAAACGCGTCGTCGACCCCCCCCCCAAATACCTCCCTTAAGGGGGTAAAAACACGCGAAAAAAAGCACTAAAAACATTTGACATTCGGCGAAGTAGCCCCATATACTACTAACACAGTTAAAATCTATAATTCTAAATTGATTAGATATAGTGATTAAATTGTTCATACTTACCAAAGATGAATATATTGCACAAACAATTCCAAGTATGAAGATGCTGGCTAAAGTACTAAAATTTGTCGCTGGTGAAAGCGCAATAGTTGGAGAGTACAAATCAATGCCACCAGCGGCTAAGGTTTTTAGTAATGTCACAAAAAACAAGACAAACCTCAGTCGTTTATTCCTGAATCTCAATTCGAGGTACTGTTATAGAGAAATTGAAAAAAATAAATATATTTTTTGTAATAATTTTCTGATTTGCAATATGATTATCAGATTTTTTTATAGGTATTTAAACTCATGGTAAAAGGAAATTAGTGAACAAAAAAAGTATTCACGAGCGAACATTAATGGAACGCCAAAGTTAGAGTTCCTGTAAATGCCATGAACTCTAATTTCAAATTTGCTAACTTTTGGTATATGCAGTATACAGGAGAATATTAGTTTCTAATCAAACATAATCTTAATTTAGGTTAGTTTAACTTTCTTTTGTCGAGAGTTAATGTCTTCTGTAGAAGTACTATAAACTAATGCTACAGTTGTGTTCGTTTAATCCCAATGTTTTTTTTATTTTTTATTTTTTTTTAATTTTTTTTTAGTTTTAATTTTCTTAATAATTAATTATACCTTAATCAATATATTATATTGACTATTCACAGATATACAAACATAAAACAATTTTATTAGGGAGACAGTTTGTACTCACCTCGTTAATGCTGGTAAGTTTAAGTGGGAACAGAATTGGCAGAATAAAATGTGATGAAAAAATAATTCCTGTCATAACACCTAAAACCATTGTGCATATCTGCAATCCATTCCCATACGCTTCTCCGGTAAATCCTAAAAGGAAGATAAAATTAGTTCTCTATAAATATTTGACGATAGTTACTGCATGATAAATAAAGATTTTATAGATATAATTATACACCTATGCATGAGTTGTATATCTCGAAAGGAACCATAGGTGCAACTAAAGGAGGACCAGGGGTCTGGTTCCCTAGATATTTTTGGTTAAGAATAAAAAACAAACATTCAGTAAAATATTATTATTATTATTATTATTATTAATTATTATTATCACAGATTTCAAGGTATTAACGGGTGTTCTTTAATTACATAATTCCTATGCATTATTCATCCTTCCATTATATGTATGCAAAGTGAAATCATCATAACATGCAGCTACAAAAACTTGTCCAAGTCACTAAATACCTTCGAATATTTTTAATGGAGAGGTTCAGTAAAATATTATTATTATTATTATTATTATTATTATTATTATTATTATTATTATTATTATTATTATTATTATTATTATTATTATTATTATTATTATTATGATTCTTTGATTATGAATATAATAATTTGTAAAGATTATTTTTAATTATTTGATAATTTAGGCTAATATTATTATTATATTATTATTAATTAATTTATTATTATTAATTAATATTATTATTATTATTATTATTATTATTATTATTATTATTTTTATTATAATAATTAATTATTATTATTATTATTATTATTATTATTATTATTATTATTATTATTATTATTATTATTATTATTATTATTATTATTATTATTATTATTATTATTATTATTATTATTATTATTATTATTATTATTTTATTATTTTATTAAATATTCATATATGTTATGTTATTATTTTAATTATTATTATTATTATTATTTTCATTAGTTGTTGTTTTGGATTATTGATATTTTGAAAATTTTATTTATTTCAATTTTATTTATATTACATGTATTTATTATTATTATTTTAATATTATTATTATTATTATTTATATCATTATAAGTATCATTATTCATTATTATTATTATTATTATTATTATATTATTATTATTATATTGTATATTATTATTATTATTATTATATTATTATTATTATTATATATTATCTATTCATTATTATTTATTATTTTATTATTATTATTCTTATTGATTATTTATATAAATTTTGTAATATTTTAATTAAAGTTTTTATTACATGGCATTAACAAATCTCTAAGTCCTGAAGAAATGATCTCAACAGGATATATATATATATATAGCTTCAAAGAAAAAAAGAATTCGACGAAGCGACTCTTGAGAGGAAGCTCGACGAAGCCGAAACCGAACACAAAAAGCCCCTCTTTTAGAGTTTTTCGGACTTCATGGACACCTTTCTGAGAAGTGACAGTTTTTTATTCTGGATTAAAGTTTAGGATAGTGTTTTCTGTAGTGTTTTTATAGAACTTTTTGACCATTGCTGAAGTTATCTTTATATGTTATATTTTATTTTTTTGGCTCTTAGCGTTTATTATATTGTGCGAACTATTAACAGACAATATTCATCAAAGCATTCCACAAAATTAATTCATTTCTGCCTGAAATGCCTCGATTCGGAGGGCGAAATTGCAACAATATGCAGTCTTCAACAAAGCCTTAAGTTCTACGGAAATGATCTCAAAAGGAACTAGTTTTCTTCTTGGCTATAAATAAAAGAATTATGGAGGAAGCGACTCTGCAGAGTAAAGTCCGACGACTCCTACCTTTGAACCTCTAGAGATGGCTGTGCCTCTTTAGAGTTTCTTTTCGGACTAGGCACCTTTCTGAGAAGTGACATATTTTTCTCTGAAGAAGTTTACCTGAAGTATTTTCTGATTGTGTCTTTTTATAGAACTTTTTTAACACATTTGTGAATTTAACTTTAATGTTAAATTTTAATTTTTTACTATTACTCGTTTTATATTATAATATTTATTTAATTTTTTATAATTATTATTATTAATTATTATATTATTATTATTTATTTATTATTATTATTATTATTATTATTATTATTGTCTAATAAAATATAAAGACTCTCAAAATTTCTTAGATTTATCTACGTTTTATATTTACTAGGATTATTATTAGTATTATTATTATTATTATTGATTATTATTAATTATTATTATTATAATTATTATTAATTATTATTATTAAATTAATATTATTATTGATATATTATTATTATATTATTATTATTATTTTATTATTTTATTATTATTATTATATTATTTTATTATTATTATTATTATTATTATTATTAATTATTATTATTATTTATATTATTCTTATTATTATATTATCTATAATTAGTAGTAGTATTAATATTAGAGTAGTGATAGCTAGTGGTGTGCGTGGTACGGTGGTAGCTGGTGTTATTATTAATTTCGTTCTTACAGATACTACTGTCACCAGTGTTATCATTGATGACATCGTTTTATACAATTATCATTTTTGGATACTAAATTAGATTATGTTCGTTTCCATTGTTTGTATGGTTTTATTGTCGCCAGATGCTTTAGATATGATTTTCTTTTTACCAGTAAAATTGTAAAATTTAACAAATTTTTTATTATTATTATATATTATTCAATTATTATTATTATTATTTATTATTATTATTATTATTATTATTATTTTAATTATTTTATTAGTTATTATATTATTATTATTATTTTTTATATTATTTATTATTATTATTATTATTATTATTATTATTCATTATTATTATTATTTATTGATTATTATTATTATTATTCATTATTATTCATTATTTTTAAAGGAGGAGGTCTCAATACGTTAAAACTAAGGCGTTTTCGATTTTGCACTTTGCTAACGAAATCTAAAATTTTTTGTTCGTTTTCGTCAAACCTAGCGCAAAATCTTTAAAAAAGCTCACAAACGTAAAAAATGTCACTAATTCTGTGTAAATATAGAATAAAATGTTCTGTATAAAATAGCAACATTACAGAATTAAAGAAATTCTTACGTTTTGATAGCATTTTTTTACACTTTTGAAGAGAGTGACGAAACGAACAAAAATTTTAGCATTTCGTTAGCAAAAGTGCAAAATCGAAAACGCCTTAAATGAAACTAATTCGGCCATGCTTCAAACATCAACCGGGGTACCCCAGGGCTCAATTCTTGGACCGATTCTATTTACTATATATAAAATGATCTGTTCAACTCTCATGTCGCTTTTTCGTATCATTTTCGCTGACAACCTCCTGTTTCATAAATGGACAAATGCGAGTGTCTTTTCTCCTAAGCAGTAAACATAACAAAATAGTAAAATGGGATAGGATGCTAATAAGCGTATCTTAAATTTAACTCAACGATTTAAACTACGTAAAAGCTAGCTTACCCAACATTATGTATTAGTTATTATATTATATTATTATTATTATTAGAGTATTTTATTTATGATATTAATTATATTTATTATTATTATTATGATATCTTTATTATTATTATTCATTGTTAAATCTATTAACATCTAATTTATTAGTCCCTGTCACATTATGATCAATAATTACCTTATGAAATATAACGAATTCTATCATCATATTCATTGATATTATTACATTAATTAAACCCTCATCGTCGATGTCGATATTATTATTTATTTATATATTTCATTATTTATTCTATTAATCTATTAATATATATACTTTTCTCTTCTTCAATCTTTATCACTATATTATTATTATATATACCTGTTATATTATGTATTGGTTGATTATTATTTGTTTTGGCTATTTTGGTTAATTAATTATTATTGTATTATTATATTATTATGTATTATATTATTATTATATTATTATTCTTATTACTTTTTTTCGTTTTATCTTTACCGTTCATTTTATTTACCGATATTGTGAACAATATTATTTCAATATTTTCTTTTCTAGATGCATCCTGCATTAAATGTGCTGCTTTATTTGCAAGGATGCTCCTGTCAAATTTATCCTTGTATTATTATTTTATTCATTTGATTTATTATTTTATAGTGTTATATAATATTGATTATCAATTGGCCTCCCATCTTACTCAACTGATCTAATCTATGATTTATTAGTTAATTCTGCATTATTTAATTATCAAAACATTAGTATATGGCGCAGTCCGTCATTAATTTATAATATATCTATTTATCCTAATTACTTGGTATGTAGATACTTCTTATTATTTAATTTTATCCGTATTATTCTTGTACTTATCCTTCAGTCTCGGTTTTATTATAAGTCTTATTATTTATAATAATATATTCAATTCGATTTTTTCTTATTTATTCCTCATCTATTAGGTATAATTTAATCATTTACCTTCTGAGAGTGAACGTAATTTTCGTGAATGATTACTACCTTTAATTGTAACTCTTCAATACAATTATTATTGTGCCTCGTTAATTATAATAATTCACTTAAATTTCTGACTCATCTGGACTATCCAGTGATTCTATTGTACTAGTAGTTATTATTGGTTTGTTCATTTTTTTATCTCTTATATAGAGTATATCACTTATATTATTTTTTACTATTTGTGCCGATAGCATATTATGTATTTGCGATCATTAATTGCGTTTATTATCTAAATCTAATGCATTAGTTCTTTTAATTTCTCTTAATAAATCTATAATTATATTTATTATCCCTGTATTACAATTATATTTAGATCAAGTGTTCCCTATTATTTCTTTCATTTTTACGATGTGTAATTATAGGTATTCACAATTATCCTGGTTATCCTAATATCACACCTGCATCTCACTTAACCAATTATTTGTTTCTTTTGCTTTCTTAGGTATTCATTCTATTAATTCATGCTTCATTACAAATATTACTAGACTACTATATCTGCTGCCTCTATTTGTAAATAAGGTACTTTAAATCCATATTCCTTGAGTTATCTCATTCTCAACATGTTTCTTAGAATTTATGTAGATTTTGACATTATTCATTTCATTATTATTTCACTGATATGCGCAATAATTAATTTGTTATATACAGTTATTATTAGTAGTAGTGATGTCACTATTTTCTAGCTTGTCTATTTCACGTTTGATCTCTAACTCTTTTTCAGTATAACAAACTTCTACGCTACGAGACTATCGCACTTTTCATACATTCAATTATTATATTATTATATATTTCATCAACAATTTATTGAAACAATGGTAACGGCAATCTATTTATAGTATTATTTGATTATGTGTTATACTGCTATTGTTCGATATATCTAATCTTAACTTATTATATGTAATTTCTTAATTCTTTAATTATTGTACATTTTATCTTGTTATATGGGCATAAGCTTTCTCATTACAAAGTCTGCTTTTATAGACCACTTATATTTCTTAAAAAATATTTTAAATTAATTATTAATCTTGTATTTGTGCATATCAAATTCTTATATTGGTTCATTTAACTCTCATTCTTTATTCCGTTTAAGATATACTAATATATTTATTATTTTTATTATTTCGTATTAGTTGAATACCTTCAGTTCTATCTCTTTAATTATTGTCTATTGTAGGTTTATTCAATATATTAAACTCTTACTAGTAAATCAGTGTACAATACTGATTCTTAACTAATTCATTGCAGAAGTGTTTCATATTATTGATTTATTACTTCATTACTCGATTACTAGTTATTTCTCTTTATCTGAATAAGGTCTCCTCCACCATCATAAACTTAGTTGATTAATATTTACATTTTTAATATTTTCCTGATCGTTAATCTATCTGTATCTAGTCGTTTTTTCTGATTATTACTATTTTATATTTGGCAAATGAGACTTGATTCATTGGTTACTGATATGTTTATATCAATTATATTTGGGTATAGCTGTATTTCGTATATATTTGAACTTATTGTTTGTTATTGTATTATTGATTATTATTAATTCGCATACATTACTTATCATTAACATTATCATTATTGTTTGATTTTCTTCCTGACCCACCGATTTACTGTAAATTACTTAATTCGTTATTATTTTACACGAATATTTATTTTGGATTGATTACTATTTGCTACTGTCATCTCTGATTATTGCGACCCTAACAGTACGTAATATACTTATATACACTCAATTCTTTTAGATTGTTCGATCATTATGAGATTAGTTGTGTTTCTGGAAATAATTCTTCCTCCTGTCGTTCCTATGTTTGATTATTTTGATCGAATATCTTATTAATCTCATCCATGTCTATATAATTCATTTATTATCGCTCAATTTCTTCATGATTGTTCAGATTTAGCTTTGAATCTATTTACTACTTATTTTCGTCTGACTGATGATTCATTTTCCTACTTAACACAGTATTACTCATTATTACAATCTACTTCCAATGTTTATAGATGATTTTATAATTCTCATCAATTGATTATCTTTATCACAATATATTCTATCTCTATTCATTTTTTAGTAATTTAACTCTTTAATTTTATTTCTTGTTTATCTGTTATCAGAAGTGAATGTTTCTATCCCATATTATATTATTTTGATTATTTTGATTATCATTAATGTATTAGATTATCTTATAGGACATTATTTATATTATTGGGGCAATATTATTTATGTCATATATTCATTTATTATATAATTTTTTAGCTTAATATAATTTTTAATGCTAAGGTTTTTGTTTATTTATTTGAAACTTCATTCAGAAGAAGATTACAATAGTACACTTAATATGTCATAATACTTCTTTGATTCATTATAGATCAATTATGATGTGACAGATGTTGATGTGAACCGTCCCATAGGTCTGTTTGATTTGTTATTCATTACCATGAGTTGGTTATAATTATCCTATGATCTTTTTGTTATGTCCATTAGTTGGCGTTCCTGTACTAATGTAGTATCTACTAATAGTAATTGTTTATCTAATTATATTAATTAATTATATATTAATTATTATTTACTTAATATAATTTCTTCTAAGAATTTATATCTTTATTATTTTATTAGTATATTTAATATTATTTTTCAATTTTTTTATTTTATATTATTTAATATAATTTATATACTGCTGAAAATTTCCTATCTTTTAACTATTTAATTATTACCAGTTATATTGTTTTTCAGATTTAACATATTAATGTTTATATAATTATTCTTATTAATACTTATTATTTATTAATTATTATATTATTTAATTATATTATTATTATTATTATTATTATATTATTATTATTATTATATATTATTATTATTTATAATAATTATTTATTTTATATTTATATTATTTATTATATATTTATTATTATTATATATAGTTATATTTTTTAATTTATTATTGTATTATTTTAATTTATTTTTAATTATTTTATATTATATTTTATTAATTTTTTATTAATATATTATATTAATTTTATTTTTACATTTTTATCATATATTTTAATTATTTTTTATATTTATGATTATTTAATAATATGAATTATTATTATTATTTATATATTATATTTATATAATTTAATTATTATATTATTATATTATATATATTATTATAATTTATTAGTTATAGTATTTAATGTATATTTGTTTATTATTATTATTATATTATTATTATTATTATTATTGATTATTATTTATTATTATTATTATTGTTATTGTTCTTTTGATTATTAAAATTATTATTATTTATTATTATTATAGACATTAGTCATTTAATTATTTGCATTAGCCAATTTCATTGATATTATTTTCGTTCTAGTCTGAATTATTTATTATGAATTGATGTATATGTTTGTGGATATAGTTAATTAGATAATATGAATATAAATAATCATATAATAATAATATTACTCATATAAATTATAAATAGTCATTGAGCTCGTATTTCAAGATTTAATATACAGATTGATAAATTAAAAAAAGGAATGGACTATCATTTCCTTTATAATAAATATACTGTATTTCAAAATTTAAATTAAATAAGGGAATTGTTATGTTAAGACGAGTATGTAATTATGAGAGTTATTATTTCATTCTAGATCTTTGTCAGTAGGGAAAAGTAAGAAAAAGTTGAATAAAATGAAGTATAAAATGTATCTCAATGTTACAGTTATTGCATTATGATTTAAGGATTATGAGATATCAGCATTTTAATGATAGTTATTAAAATTATTATAATTATTTTATTATGATTTACATTTATTCATTTTTTACTATTTTATATATGTACAATAGTCAAAAATAAATAATAAATTTAACTTTCTAATTATATATTAATATATTTTATTATATATGGAGTGGATATAGAGGATGAATTATTATTTTATATGATCATAATGCAATACATCAGTGGGGGCAAATATCTATTATCTGTTTGACTATTAATTATTATTTTGTTAATTTCTTTGAAAAGTTTAAACTCAAAAAATGTCTTGATTTTGCCACAGAATTGCTTTTATTTTTTCTTTAATTATGATCAATTAACATTGAGTATATGATTTTCCCCCATAGGTTGATGCTATTGTAAAGGAGTCTGTCAATGCAGGAGCGAACCTTGTGATGGGAGGAAAAGGGCATTCCTTAGGAGGACTATTTTATGAGCCTACTATTCTCCTAAATTGTTCGCCTGACATGAGATGTTTCAAAGAATTAGTAAGCTCGATTTCTAGACAATAATGTCATTAGATGGTTATTCATTTTACAGAAACAGAATTTTAATATGGTTTACGTCAATTCCTAATATGACTATCAGTTAAAATAGTAATGTTATATTTCCTACTATTTGTGCATATGTGCCTATATTTCTATCACCTCTTAATGTTAATTTTTTTGTCTTTCGATAGAGTAAGGGGTTAAAATACAGTAATCATTTACCTACTCATTTAGTATACATGCCTCCTGCGCAGCGGATGATACTCTCTGTGCACTTAGAGAAATGTTGTGGAATCAATTTAAAATTATACTTCAATCAAGATTATATTAGCTTCTCTGACTCAGGATCAGCAAAAACCAACTAATTCATTGCCTTTTTTATTTTAATTAACCTGCAGAATGAGCATAATTAATTGTGATGGCGAAACAAATACGACTATTATAGCTGCATAGCTCCACAGCATATTTCTCGTGACTGGCGAAGAGTAGAGAAATCGCGCACACTTCTAAATAATCTACAGATCAAAGTTCTATTTTATATATCTGTTTATTTTTACAATTTTAATGATCTATACATTTTTTTTTAAACTTATTTTTATATATATATAAAACTAAATTCAGAGAATCATTACTTGTGAGAAACTGTAAATCAATTTCCAAACTTAATATATTTTTATTATGTATTATTTTTTTTTATTGTTTACACTATACCGAAGGAGCTCTTTTTATTCACTGAGGGGATAAATCTATCTTGAAAATCTTTAAACCTCATTGAATTCTTTTTTTATATATAGAATATAAAGTGATGTGGTATTAAATACTTTTGCGCTGCAATATGTCGATCGTTAGTATTATATTTTATTAGTATAATATTAATAAGTGATTTTTTGTTATTATAGCTAACGTATAGATAATTATTATAATAATATGATATATATAATATATAGTTTAGATATATATATATCATTATATATATATATATATATATATATATATATATAGATATGATATATATATATATATATAGTAGTGTTATTCAATTAAATACAGACATTTTTAACTAAAACTATATAATTATTATGTTATTATAGATACTAATATAATAACTTATATAGAGAATATTATAGTATTTAAACCAAGCGTATAAATTGATTAAACCAACTAAGGATAAAAGGTATTGTAAATTACGTTGAGACGTAGTCAATTTTAGGAAAGATCAAGTAGATAACACTACAGAATAATGAAAGAGGCAATGAGTTGCTATAATGAATAGGCTCGAATAGAGTGATAAGTGTGTACAGAGAATTTAGTTAAAGATCCCGTAGAGACGGACAAACATTTGCAAACGCTTAGCTCTCTTTAAAAAGTATTATTAAGTTACTATCTATATTTATAGAATTATTATAATATTATTTCCTTTCCACAAATAAAATTCAAATTTGAAAGACACGCAAGTGAGAATTAAAGTTTGGAAACTAGATCGAGTTCAGGAGTATCTGATATAACGAGGGGACAAGCCAACGTCTAAGTGAGATGCAGCGGTTACTTGAGGTGTTTACGGCCTGAGCTAGTACTGGATGCACCTAGGTAAATTGATTGCTAATGTTACTGACTTATCTCTGTAGGGACTCGAAGCTGGTGAGCGGCCGCCTCTATTTCCCGAAGGGCTTGTATTAGAGAGGTAGATAATATATATCTTGCTATTTCAGTGCAGGGAAATATGATTTAAGGACACACTCTCAGATATGAGTTTGTTAGCTACATTGATTATATAATTGTAGGTTAAGTTGTTGTATAGTAGCGTTAAAGTTCACATGTTCATGACCGCTATAAGTTTATAGTGTATTATAGATTAATCTATAATGTAACTATAATATATATTATATTCCTTGCAAATTTTAAAAGATTATCTAGTACATCATGTGGATTTTTGAATATATATAGTACGGGGGAACCCCAAGGTTCTGTGAATTATACTTATACCTATTTCCCTAAAAAGCTCATTAAAATATTATATATATAAGATCATTTTATTCTCAAGATATTTTCTAATAAATAGATTGCATCAGAAAGTAATACGTTAAATATCTATGTCGAGAATAAGTGAATATATATATTCAATTTACCTTTTACTTATTATTGAAATAAAAAAAGTAATGGCAATTTCTTCAATTTTTTTTTATCTCACTCAACACTCAGTTAAATTTTATCTAATTCTACTAATATCTATACCAAATAATTGTATAAACGTTTAGTAAATAACTTATATTTAATAAAATTATTGCTGTACATCTTCATGGTCGTCTAAATTCTTGGAGAAGGTTCTAAGCAAGCGGTAATAGTATGCTGTAAAGTAACGAGGGAAACCTATTAGTGGTGATTTAGGCTATTTTTATTCTCCAGTAGTGAATAATAGTAATGAGAAGAAAAAATTTTGAAGTGTGCTATATAGCACTGAACTCCAAAAAATAGACGTTAACTTGCTCGCCGCGAATCGAATGTGTAGAGAAGAATCGGATAACCACTAGAAAATAATAGCTTGTGACTTAATCATTCTTATGAGCAGTAAGCTTGCAATATGAAGGGTTTACTGGAAAGTTTTGTGTTATGCTGAATGATTAGCTCCGTGCGTTTGCAATACTTGTTATTACTGAAATGTTATAGGAATATGATGCCTCATATTATTTGGGGAGACGGAAAATAGTATAAATTTTTGAGATAAAACGCAAAAACAAGTAGGCCATAGTGAAAGAATTAGTTCCCTTGTTACAGAATGGTAGAGAAAAAAATTTTGCTATAGCGCCCTATTTTGTGAGCTATAGTAAGTGATGAAATGATTTAGATAACTAAGTGAATGGTACCAATGCTGCAGGTATAGATATTAATATTTAACTGGGTGAATTACTAATGATTTCAAACAGAAGCGTGAAGTAGCGTAGCTATGGTGATTGTGGTATAATTGATTGGAAGTTAGGTTTATGTCAATTAAAAGCGTTTATATGGCGATGTTATAGTTCGAGGTTGGAGTGTAAGCAGCGGTAATGTAAGTACCCTTGGTATATATTAAGAGAGTAAGGAGAAAGGGTGAGAACTGTTAAGAATTTATTAGTGAGGAATATAAAGATTTTATGAGTGTTGTTATGAGGAAATAGGCTATATGTTCTTATATGTGGCATTATTGTAGTATCGAAAGAAGTTATGCCTTCGAGTTGAATACTTGTAAGATTATCTCTACGATTGTGTGATCAAGTGAAGTATACTAAATGGTTGAGGTTAAGTTAGGTAGAGATGGATATTGATGTGGATCAAAATCTATTATTACATATTATTATAAAACAATCTATTAAAGATTAGAGTAAATAAGATGGAGGGAGAGAAGAAGAATAAGAATTAATATTTAGGTTTTAGTGGATTTGGCACAGGCGTATAAAAGGATAATTAGGGAAGCTTTATGGCAGGTATTAGTGATATATGGTGTTGGTGGTTAGCTTCTGATTGGGATCAAGTATGGGTATGACGATAGTGAAAGGTGTGTGTAGGACATAAATTGGTGTCAATGAGTGATTTGGTTTAGATGTAATAGCGCGAAGTGAGGACAGGAGTTGTGTTTATGTCATCCTTGGTTATCAATTTGTATATGAGATGGGGGTTATGAAAGATTCGAGGTGGGGATGGCAGAAATGATGTTAGAATGAGGGAGAATGGAATGCAAGTGGAGGTTGCCCTACCAATTATATGCGGATGATTTGGTTCTGTTGTGAGCGAATCTGAAGAGAGTTTTGAGAGGATTGGTATGGTAGAGAGATTTTTGCAGGGTGTGTAAAAAGGAGGGTTTGAAAGTAAACGGTTAAGATAAATATAGTGTAATAGGGTCATTAATAGGTTTGTTGAAGTTTTAGACTTAAGTCCTCTCTAGAGTGGATTATAAAGATTGTTAGATGTAGTGGAGCAAGTATGGTGAGCAAGTGTTGAGTATTAAATTAATTTATAGTGTTAGCGTATTGTTGTTGGATGAGATGGGAACGGATGATGCAGGTGTTAGTAATATATATATATGTAGTAGGATAAGTTTTAGTAGTAAATGCAGTGATGAAAGGTAGGCTGTACAATTTAAACGTTGGTGTCAAAGTAAAGAGGACATTAATAGTACTTATATGAGACTAATAGATTCACTCTCTCTCTTAAATAGAGTGTAATGTTATACTTTGACTCCGGTCCTCGTGACCTCCTCCGGCATCTCCTCTATGTCGCTTATATATTCAGATAGTGTGTCTACTCTATGCGCCTCTGAGCTTACTTCAAGAGTAATAATTAATTTAGTTGCATAGATAGTAATAAATGTCACTGTATACAATACTATAAGGGGCAGTGCTAGATAACTTGTGTCGAGCGCACGGCACTACACTAAAAGGAGGCACGGCTCCGGCTCCGGCTCCGGCTCCGGCTAAAATTCAAACTTCTTGCAAAATACATTTTCACATATGAATTCATTAGAAGAGATTCTCGTTAGATAAGTAGTGAGATATAGTGTGACTCGGCTAACACACTCGCGAGCCGAGAGTAGAATTCGCAGGACTCCAGGCCTCCGGCCCATGGTCCTGGAATGACGTACCTCGGCGCTGATTTGGTTACAATTCAAAGTTGCTCAGCTCCAACTTCCTTCAAAATTATTTTATGGTTTCACATAGCGAAAAAAATCTTTTAAAAAATTATGTTACTTTGATGTATCGCTCGGCTCTCTCGGTGCACGGCTCGAGCTCAAATTGCAAAATTTTTATCTAAGCTTCAAGTGATTAGCATTGGTTTATACGTTTCGTTCGAACAGTGTAAACAACAAGGAACTTAGGTTTAATTGATTAGAAAAAGCCGACAATATTGTTGGACTCAAGACTCGCGGCTTCCGAGTCTGCGTCTCCGGGTCATACTAGATAGGTTGGCTTCGCTAGTGCGATAGTAAAGATGAGAAAAATTAGACTTGGCGTCTTTCAGAGCAGAGCACATGTATTGAAATATATTAGAAGATGAATATAACATAGAGTGAGATATGGGAAAAAGTGCATAGCGCACTCTCTGGTCTGACGGGCTTCCCGTCGCGCGCGGGTCCTCGGATGCGGTGGTCGTTCTCGGGGCTCCCCGCGACCTTGTCGCTCCATTATTATGTCGAATTGAACTCCATGCTGTCACTGCGAACGAAACAACTTCTTTATGCTCGTCGCCTCAATCAGCATGATATTATTATTAGATAAGCAATTTCTCAGTGTGTAGATTGATTTTCTGGACCTGCTCCGAAAGTATGCTTGCGTCCTCTAACTTGAGATCTCGTACGCTTCGAGGGGTGCGGCTCAAGGGCTGGGAACCTATCTCTCTCTCTTCAGCAGCTCCATTTTTCGACATTACTTGGTACTTCTTCTACTGCGTATCTCTTTCATCGAATTATGCTCGTCACGCACTACTATACTCACTTCTTATGAGAAAAAAGGGAATTAAGATAAAGAAATGAGTATAATAGAATAATGTCTCCAAATCTGGTCCGGTCATCAAATACTCCGGTCCGGCTCCGGTATCCTAGCTTATCCGGCTATATAGTACATACTCAGAATTTCCTCAAACAAAAATCTAACTCTCCATGATATGTAGTAGAGGTAATAAATTATCTGAATAATTAAGAATTAATAATAAAAAAAAATAGTGTAATTTATTTGATTATTTACTCTAAAAGTGATTAAAGGGTTTCGTAACTATTACAGTAGTACCCCCTTACTATTATACTGATATATAATTCTATCTGAGGTATTACCAATACTCGATATATTACAGATATTTGTACAATATCGATGAGTGGAAACCATTATTGGTGATTGAACTAGATTATGTGACATGGGCTATATTCCTTTTGAGCATTATTTGACCTGTTCATAAAATATATGACATATATGTATAATATATAAATATATAACTGATTAATTATTATTTATATAATATCATCCGCGAAGATGAAGAGTGAGGTCAACATAATTTTTTGTTCCTATTTTTAAAAATAATTATTTTAAACTTTGTGAAAATGATTATTGAGATTAAATATAGTCCAAAAATGGTTTCAGTGGATTGATTCATGCTGGTGTAAAATAATAGAGAAATGTTAGAAAAAATTAAAATACGTAAATTGATTTTATAGCTTTTGTATTTCATAGTATGAGATAAAAAAGTTGTAGAGATAAAGTATGTAAGAAAGAAATTGATATATATTAATAGAAAATAGGAGGAAGCTTTAATGTTATGTTAATATATGATTAATACTAATTATGACGTCCAAGAATACTGTAGGTATTTCGCAAAAATATTTACTGAGTATTATACTAACTAATTTTATAGATTATAACTCAGTTAAGCATAATACGTCTGTCAGGTTTTATTTGTAATTTAACCTTTATATTATTGAATTTATACTATAATAATATACATTTTAAAATGAATGAACCATTCTGAGTGTTCAAGTACTATTTATATTGGAGCTCCTACTTTAGATCTTTTTTCTCAGTCCTAGGCCTTATGTCGTTATTATCAATGGCCCATCTGTTTCGCACACGAGGATCTGTCCAGCGTTGCCTAGGTTTGTGGGATGGTTGTAACAATAACCGCCGCCGTAGCCTAGATGCTCTAACCTAACTAAGTCCAATCCAGTCCCCAAAAAAGAACGCTTCAAGGGTAGTCGTTAAAATCACCTATTTTATTATCAATCCCATAATTTAGTTCGTTGATAGTACTCATAAAAGGGCCTGGCCCCATTGAGAGGGTGACTAGGTGGTAAGGGTTAGATAGGTGTTTTTTGCTGGTAATAGTGACGGAAGTATATGAAACAAGTTGCATGGAACGAATAGAGGAAAACTTTTCACGTTATAAAGATTGAGAAATAATAAATCTTTGATATATATGGTGTCCTTATATATATAATAATTATAAGAAAGGTTTGTAATAATTTAAAATCTGAACTGTTATAAATGAATTTATACCAGTTATATATAGGAATTAATGCCCCGCATAGTCCACATTATTTGCAAATGTGTTACGATGAGAAATATTAGGATAAAAGAAGTAGTATTAGATGGAGACATACAGCTCGAATATAATAAATACTAGTAATTATGAATGGCAACTCAATAGTTTTATCGGTAATCATACCTTGATGAGTATAGAAGATCTTGAAACCTCATTAATGAATTTGTTTTTTTGCACTAATGTTGATGGTAGCTGAAATAGACTTGTAGTTCAGACCGGAAGCTAATATTTGCGCCTTTATCAGATTTATGAACAATAGTGGTCTTTTACGTACCGTTTGTTCGATGGTTGTACGGATACTCTCGCGGAGTGAGGAATCGCTCTGCGAAGGGACAGCCGCTAGGTATTGAGGTGCTACTAAGCTGATAAGAGCTTATTAACCCTTAAATATAAGGGAGGCGTTCTCATGTCGCGACAGCGGTGTGTGACGCGAAAGAGGTGGAGGAACACCAGGTTCATAATCGCGCTCGCGATAGTGAGGTTTGGTCGCGGGAGGGAACCCCCGCGACCAACACTCCACAGGTCGCATAAAGAACGACAGTGCGCGTGAGAGCCTTTTCGACCTAGATGTTTGATTCATAAACTTCCTCTCCAAACGGTGAGTCCACTAAGAGAGCCCTCTGTAGAGCACGACTCCTTGACAGTCGTGGGTCTTAACCAGAGATGAGGTATTCGTTTGATGAGAGTGGTATTACCCGCAGAATATATTGCGAATTAAACTCCGGAAAATTCGGATGACATGGAGATACATTGGTGTTGTTGATCTCGCAGGACTCAATCGGAGTTATCGGCTCTGCTCACGTACTATATAATCTCAAAACCCAGTTTTGATATTTTTAATATTGTACATGGGACGATATATATAGGTGCTATTGAGAAGGTTGAATGATAAATAATCTAATAAGTAGGGGGTGAAAGGACGGAGGTTATGTAATGTATAGAGTGAGTAGGTACGTAAGCAAGGTGAAGTTTAGAATATTGAGATATAATTATGTATGAGGGGTGATAATAAGTTACTGAAACAGACGAACAGTTATTCATATAATTGAAATATTTAGTTGAAGATGTATAGTTGGAGTAATGAAAAATTATGTTTTCATAGCAGTGATAGACCTATTTAAGATATTCTAAGGTGATAATCGATATGAGTTTCCATGGGAGAGCATCGATATATCTCGGACTAGTTTCGTTTGCTGACTCCTATATGCTCAAAAAGTTCACCGTCAAAGGTCATAGTAACAAATGATATAGCTCTCTAAAATAAAATAACCCATGTATTTAATGTGTATGATTTGTATTGGCGATGTATTCCTAATGTATTAATATGTATTGAGGATCTCGGATTCTAATTTTATTCTATGATAGTAGTGATGTAAATGATTGAACTGGTATGTTACAACAATAATATATCAGACATATAAAGAGGTGATTTACGGATATATTATTGGAGTACAGGTGGCATTGTGATCTCTCGAATGAATAGAAGTGAAGTTAAGATTTGAGTATTGAGTAGGACCTATATGTATATGTATCTTTTTTGAGATTTTTGTGTACGCAGTTAATAAATGTACTAAAAACACAGCAGTTTAACCTTTCACCGGAAGAAAAACATTGATTCATGTAGTTGACAATGAACATCGGACTCGGCGCCGGAATGATGACGTGAGGTGGACCCACTTTTTCAGATGTTGGGGAAGTGTAGCCCGTGCCTTTATTATTCTGTGGTCAAACTCAGGTGTGGAAGAAGCCGCTCGTTTCCACGGCTTGGAGGCCACAGCTCTGAAGATGGTTGGTCGGACATTATAGTTAGAGTAATATATATATAGAGGATGGAACGCATAATAGGGTTATGCTTATTAACGAATTAAATGAGAGAGGAGTGGGTTATTAATAGTTGCGTAAGGTAAAGAGGTGGGTATATAAGGGAATATTCTAGGTGTTTGAGAGAGCGGTGGAAGAGGAGTTAGTGGGATGATACTTATATGTGTAGGAGAATAGATTGTATTTTACGATTTTATCGGACGGTAGTATATATAGAACTGAGGTAGATGGTTTAAGTCTTCTCCGGTGCAGGACAATGACAGGCTGCATACGCCTTATATCAGTAGAGGTGGTGAGAAGAGAAATGTATATATATATATATATATAATTATATATATATAGATATAATTAATATAAAATATATTATATTTATTAATATATATTATATAATATTTATATATATATTATATATATTTATATATATTATAATTATATAATATTATATTATATATTAATATTATATAAGATATATATTATATAGTATTATAATATTATATTATATTTAATAGTAGATCAGTTACTTTATATTATTATATATATATATCAAAAACTCTTTATTTACGAGTTCACTTTACCACCTTCACTGCACTTATCGAACACACATAATTAATTTAAAAAACCTACTAAATATTAACAATGATGGTGTAAAAAGAATTAAAATAGAGAAAATGAGCACTTTAATCTTGTAATAGAATATTATAAAAGTGAGGGGGTGGGGGGATAGAGTAGTAACTCGTGAACGTTTTTCACGACATCAATCCCTTATTCATGTCGTCTTTACTTCAGTAGATACGCTAGCTACTAAAGAAAATAAATGTTATATTAAATTGAAAAAAGCAAAATTTAACAAGAAATCTAGTACTAGTTAATAACTCATACTATACAGCATAACATAAAAAAAATATTAGGCTTAGGTCTGGGTATAGATTGTTGATATACTAGATTATAGAAGAGAGACTGTTGAGATTAATATTTATTATCGATACTCTACTGAGTTTATCCACCAATATTATGAGATGTAATAGAGAGATGAGGATTATTATAGTATATATTTTATTAAAATATAGTATTATTAAATCGTGATAAAATATAGGAATGATTGTTTCAAATGTGGTTTGATAAAGTCCTTCACAATTATATTAATTTTATTATTATAAATATATATTATCATAAATATAGCTTAAAGTGAGGTAAAATTGAAAGTACGTCCATTTCAATACATATGTTACTAGAGCATTAATCATAGAAAAAGAGTTATAGCACATCATCCTATAAGTTCATTAGAGTGGACTAATGCTTATCTATTTTTATAGTATATATTAGTATATTAATAATTATATTTTTAATATATAATATATATATATATATATATATATAATATATATATATTATATATATATTATAATATTAATATATATTATATATTATATATATATAATTATATACGTGAGCAGTTATTCCTACATAAAATTACTTTTTGATAGTACAGGATAGTATATAATTTATTACATAAATACGATAATAAAGATGGGTGTAATGAGATTAATGAATTAAATTATTTTCATTAATAAACGTTTTATAACCGTGAGGGTATACTGATCGGGAGAATGTCAATCTTTATTTTATTATTTATAAGATAGGGATGGTGACAATTTATAATCTGATATATATCAACATATACTTGCAAGATAAAGACATATTAATCATCTATTTATCTCTGTTATTACTTCTCTAATTATTCGATGCATGATCCTCTGCCCTGTTCTCCACACTCTATACTCTCCGTGGACAATTATAAATTTTGAATCCAATATAATAAATATCCGTACTAATTCCACAGTCACTTAACCTAGAGTTAATTGGAATACAAATATCTTAATTAATTCTCAAGTTAATATAGATCTATCTGATAGCCTCTCCCTTATGTCTCAACATCGTGTTACTAATCACTTTTGACAACTACAATTTATACATTATTCCCTCGTTCTAACTAACACTTTCATTAATTTGTGTGTGATTAAGTCATCCGAAATTACCCTTATGATATCTTTTGCATAGTCAACCTAATCCACAATATAACATACTCAAATCGAGTCCCTGTAGGGAGGTGTATATATTATCGTCCCCTGCAATGAATCTGTCCTCATGTCTATTCGTGAGAGACCCTCAAAAACTTTCTCTAACACTCTACAGTAATCGTTACTCAACTCAACAAAAATGAACATCAAATCTAGTATCACTCAAGCAATATCAATAAAGTGCCATTTAATCATACATACAATCAATAGTATATCATCTGATAAACTGGAACAGCTCTAGATTTCTCTTTGCATTATCCCTCCGAACCGAAAATCGATTAATTTAAATATAGGTAATCCGATTTCTCATATTAAAATCATAATAATCATAATATTACTCAGGTAATAGTAGTATTGCAACATATAGACTATTATTTAATTAAAACAAATAATAATACTATTATATAGTTCCTTTAAAACCCGTTATTTCAAACCAGACCTTATTAATATCATGCCTAGTTATTCTATATTTTTATTATTAATTTTTATTATTATTTTTATTTATTTTATTATTATTATTAATTATTATATTATTTATATTATTAATTATTTATTCATTATTAATATTAATTATTCATTAATTAATTTATTATTATATTTATTTATTGTAATTAGTTATTATTATTAAGTTTATATATTATATTATATTATATTTATATATATTATTATTAACTTATTATTATTATATTAATTTATTTATTATTATGTTAATATAATTATTATAAAATTTATAATTATTATTATTTATTTTTTGTGTCTTATATATATCTAAATATAAATAATTAGTTATTATGTTTGTCCTTCAATATTACATTTTTTACTCATTTACATTGTATTTTGTGATACTCTGCTAACAACATCCTCCTCCTATATACATAATTGATGGACCACCTCCAATCGTTTTAATACTTAATCATTATATAAGTATTAATATAATTTCAAACCTAAGTTCTTTAATTTAAGATTTACCAATTAATATTAACATTCCCACCCATCCCGATGCATCAAATATTTATTTTTATTATGAAATATAATCTACTAATTTTTTTATTCCACTAAGGGTATAATCAAAGCGTAGTTAAGATTTATAATATTATATATATTAATAAATTAAAATATATATATACATATATTTTCCAAACCTAAGTTCTTTAATATAAATTTTATATATATATAGTAATATTAAGTATTAATTTATATATAATATTCTATATATTATTTTAATTTATATGATGATATGAGGAGAGATAATGGATTGGTAATTTTCATATCGTATTTATATTTGTTTATGTTTCTATGATTTGAATAAGTTGTAGGATGTAGTGAGATATGAGATGCAGATATGTATGATGTCATATGTGATAAGTTTATGTAGATATGTAAGAGAGAGATAATAGTGCATATGAGATTGTAGATGAGTAGAGTAGCATAATATAATTTTCCCTTAACTCGTTATTCTAATTTAATAAAAAAGAATGTAACATATATGGCAAACTTTAAAATTGAAACTATTTCTTTATCATTATTTATGAATTGAAATTTACTTTCTTCCTCCTCTTATTTTCCTTATTCTTTTCCCTGGACCTGCTTCTAGACCTAGAGGCTTTCCTCTTTTTCCTCCTCTCTCTCGATCTATGGCTATGACTTCTAGATCGTTTATGTTCCTTTGAACGATCTTCTTTGATGGGTGTATGAGTATTAGACAATAGCCGCGGAGAAGACTAAATTTCCGGCATAAAGACGTTAGTCCACCGACACCCCAAACCCAATTTATCATACAGCTGTTCGAAACTCATACGTTCACTTTCCCCCCACTCCTCCCTATTTAATATTTATCAACACGGAATATAATATATAGTTATTAAAGGTACTAATTATATTATTACTCATTTCTTCTTTTTTATACCCTTACTGTAAGTATTCTAGATTTCCTCCTCAAATGATTTTTATTTTCGGTTTTAGATACAAAGTTATTATATATATATATATTATATTTTATAAATATTAAAGGTACAATTAGATGATCCTACTATATAGAAAGACATAAATTAATTTATAGATATTAATAATTAATATATATATTAATAGTATATATATAATTGAAATACATTATCATAAATAATTTTGAATATTACTATTGTAACCAAATAAAATATTATATATATATAATTATATATATAATATTATTTATATATAACTAAATAATATTATTTTATTGTCGTTTGTAATCTTTATTATATATTTATTTTTTAGTATAGTATATATAATTAATATATATAGTATATTATTTATTAATATTATATATATATTTATTATATATATTAGTTAATATTAATTATTTTAATATATCTATATTTATTATTATATATTTGATTAATAGGAGTGATTTGGTTAAACTGTAAAGGAAAGAGAATATAGTGTTAAGGAAATGAGGTATTGTACAGATAAGATATAATGCTTTTGAATGTTGTGCTTAGCTTGAGATATATATTGTCACGCAAAATCTATTTTGCATTCAGTTTAAAAACGTGTTATTATCAATTACGTTTGTGTTCCATTACTCGGTTGTGTACGTGTTATGCGCAAACGCTGTTGGTATAAATTGTGGGTTAAATATTTAGGGGGTTCTCCTGAGAAAAAAAACTTTTCTTTTAGCAGAGAGCTTCCAATATACTTTTTTTGACTTTGTTAGATTAAATTTCTTTTATTTTTATAGATGTAAACTAATTGGCCTATATTTAATGAATACTGCACTCTATTATTGATAAGGGAAATCTCTTCACTCACCACTTATTTGATGTAGAATTGATCACCCACTACACCTATGTACCGGTGATTATACTAGATATCAAAATCTCCTAGCATCCTTACTGATTCTACTGGTGTTACGATATTTTAAATGCTTCCTCATGATTCAGCGGAATGCTTGCGGTAATCCTTTCACTGATCATTATATTATAATTTGTAAAAAATAAGACGTATCCTATAATTGTGTCTTATGATACAATCCCAAGTCCCCTTTCATCCGGCCATGCGTTATTACTTCAATGCTTTAAGTTATATCTGAACTTACTGTGCTTTTATCACTTTTCATTATTAATAATTATATATATATTAATTATATTAGTATATATATATATATATATATATAATATATATTATATAATATATATATATATTATATATATTATATATATATAGATATTACATATATTACTAATTAATTATATATATATTAATATATATATAATATATAATATATATATATTTATATATATAATATTTATATATATATATATATATATATATATTATATATATTATATATATATTTTTATAATTATAATAATTTATATATATATAATATATAATATTATTATAAGATTAATATATATATATATATATAATATACGTAATATATATATATATATATAGTATATATATTATATATATAATATATCTCTCTCTCTCCTCTCTCTCTGCTCTCTCTCTCTCATCGTTACTTCTTCATACTATACTACTTAACTTCTCTTCTCTCTCTTCTCTTCTTACTATCTTCTTTATCTACTATTCTCTCTACTCTTCTCATCTCGGCTCATCTCTCATCTCTCTCTCTTCTTCTATTTTCTCATCTTCTCTCTCTCTCTCTGCTACATTTTCTCTCTCTCATCTCTCTCTCTCTCTAACTCTTCTCTCTCTCTCGTATCGTTAGCTCTTCTACCTCATTCTTCTCGTCATTCATCGATTATTATTATCTCTTTACTCTCTCGTCTCTTATCTGCTTATATCTATATTCACTATATCTTCATCTCTCTCTGCATCTGCTCTATCTCCTCTCTCTCTGCTTCTACTTATCTCTCTCTCTCTTCTCTTTCTTCTCTCTCTTCTCTCTTCTTCTCTCTCTCTCTCTCCTCTCTCATCTCCGTTTCATACTCTCTTACTCATACTTCTCTCTCTCTATTCTACTCATCTATTTCTCTCTCTCTTATCTCTCTCTCTCTCTTCTATATCATTCTACCTCATATTACTAAGCTCTCCATTTATATCTACTCTTTCTCTATCCTCTCTTTCTTACCTCTCTCTTTTCATCATAGCTCACACTTCTCTGACTCTCTCTGATGCTCTCATCTCTCTCTCTCTCTACTCTCCTCTCCGTTATTTTTAAATAAGTTCATTTTATATATATTACTCAGTTTAACCAAGTTTGTAATTCCTCCTCTTTGATTTCTTTTCTTGTCCTGCAAAACATTTTATTGTGGTGTTTTCTAATTATGATGTTCTATTATCATTTCGATATTTTATTTAATATTTTAATTTTCTATTATTATTATTATTAATTATCTCGTGGATCCAGTTTTAATTTAGGAGGTATATTTAGTCTTACGAGTTGCCTCGAGCTATGCTCTTCTTGTATGCCTCCTCTTCTTCGTATATTTTATCACTTGATTTGTATTTAAAAATCTACACATAGAAACTAAATGTTCTAGCTTTTTAGTATTTTATAAAAATTATTCTAAGAGTTTAATATAACTAGAACTTGTTTCTATATAGTGTACGGTAAAGCTAATATCCAAATAAAATTATCTCGGAATAAATACTCTCATTAAGTTAAAAAACAACCGTATGTATATAGCTCTATCTATAATGAAAAGGCAATATTATAGATATAAACAATCAATCAATTTTAACAGTGGTATATCGCCATATACTTCCAGTCTTTTTTCGCCAAAGATGTGAGTCGTAGTAACTGTTGTAACTGTGAAAATTATTAGTATAGAGTTTCAATATAGGATCCTCTCCTCCTCATGCATTAAGAGAGAGGTCTTGTAGACTCTCCTATATATAGAGAACTTAGTGATCATAGCGAATTTGCGCGATTAATTGTTCGGTATACGGCGATGTGAGTGCATCACTAATTGAGGAATAGGAATACAAGTATTTAAGTGTGGTTTATAAATATGTATGATTATTCAAAGGTATATATTCGTCCAATCAGGACCTTCGAGCATTGAAGATTGTGTAAAAGGCAGATAGCTCAGGAAACGTGTTCTAGAGGATCGTGAGCTTGAAATTTGCTATAACTATATAGGAGTACATCAGCACAGAACTCAGCTCTCTAAGATCTCCATATGAGACGGACTAATGGAGCATTCTTGTTTTTTGATTTTCGTCTCCCCTTGATAGTAATAGCAATTTCCCACTTTATTATGTCATGTATTAATAATTTTTGTAGCAATATACCGGGCTTATTTTATTTACTCACATGGTTATACTTGAGTATACCAGTATATAGAAGACAAGAAGCTTTATTCAATCAAATGTAAGACTTATCTGATATAACTTACGTTGAGATGATTAAACTATATTGGATATATAAGATCTTACTGGATTTGCTATACCTCCTCTAAATACATTAACATTTAGATATGAAATATAATATAAACTTAGAAATATATGTGATATATATCTCGTTTAACTTTGCATCACTTCATTGCCCGAACTAATTAATTTACAACTTTTAGGTATAGTATTTATAATTAGTATACTAAATTGATTCCCATTTTTATTATTATCCTATTAGTAAATTTAAAATATTGGTTCATACCCCACTTATTATATATAATACTATATATGATATTATATATTAAATTAAATATAATATAATATATAATATATTTTTTATTTTAGAATATATATATATATTATTTATATATATATATATAATATATACTATTATATAATATATAACTGATACATATTAAAAGTAAGTATCATAAGAGAATCGTATACTATAATACTATATAAATGGCATATATTAGTCTCAGAACGTGATAGTCAGAAAAACTAGAGAAGTCTTTCCCTCATTTATTAAAGTATAGTATTTAAGAGTCTTATAGCTAGGTAATACTATTTATCCCACAGGTGCTTTCTACACATATTTTGGTTAATGGTAAGATTGTTTAACTTTATCACCTTTTTCCATGTATAGGCTTCTAGCGTACACCAATATTTATTTTACATCTTGGTTAATCTGACGATAGCTTTATATCCCTCCTCCACAATATTCTAATATAAGAAGCTTGGTTTTAAAGACCTAGAAAACTTATTTATGGTTACCATAGTTCTATTATATATGGCTTAAGTGTTTTATATATATAACATTAAATTGATCCTTTTGATTAGTTTGTTGTACTGAGTATTACTTTCCAAAACGAAGACGTTATAAATCATGTGAACTTATAAACTCATTATCGATGACTCATCTTTGTTTATCATAAATGTAGTATACATAATATATTAAGCACTTCTATTCCGTCTCTACATTCAACGGTTTCTATTAAAGATCTCAGCTAAAATCATGAAGTAAGATAGACATTATATTTTTTATACCAGCCTGTAAATAAGCTCTCAACAATCACATTCTTGAGACACCTCCTCGCTCGATAGAAGAATTTCTCAGGCGATCTCACAGCTCCTCAGTTGTTTCAAGAATTTCAGCTAACATAACCTTTCGTCCCCTCTCATTCCTCCCACTTACAGCGTATAATACGCATATTTATAATATATATACCCACACCACCGCGTCATTCTCGACACATCCTTTCATCATTGTTTCAGTATCAAAAGTATAGTAAATCAAATTATATGACACCGATATTACATATATATTATACAGTCCATCACCTCTCCTTTCTTTCTATCAGTCTAATTGTTTTCTCTCTAAACATTTCCTTTAATACCAGTATACGCATTAATTTACAATTTCGTCCGAGAGGAGACATTATAATAGTCGTATCTTACGTGCCTAGATATTGAGGTGACGAATACTTGTCGAGGCATGATAATAAGCTTCCTAAAGAAGAGTGTAAATGAGGTAGTTATATTTATAACACCCATTTTAGCCTCGACTAAATAATAATGCAGACTGATTTTCTTGGCGCCAGTCGCTTTATAAGTATAAAATTCGTGCTAGTTAATTATTACTATTAGATATACAATATAGGTTTGGCCTTTAATAAAATGAAAATATTTTATATCTTACTCTCTCTCTCTCTCT
>JABUQX010014930.1:0-21127 GCA_015478945.1 Trachelipus rathkii
TATGAATACCAATATAAGTATTATTACTAATATATTTGAATTTAAAGTACTTTTCAACTTGTAAACTAAATTAGTTATAATAAAAATAAAATTTATGTTATATACTAATATTATATATCATAAATATTACAATTAAACAAAAATATAAGTAAAATAATAGTAAGCCTTTCATAAAATATCTGGTACTAAGATATATATTTTATTATATATACTCAATTTAATAATAATAATATATATATTGATATATAAGATCAAAGATACATATTTATTATATATTATATATCGATACATATGGATAGATATCGCTAGATAACTTCGGTATTTATCCTGAATATATGGTGGATTATGCGATGCACTTGCGAGACGGGCTAAGAATGATAAACTGTTTTACCTACTATAAATATAAGTATACTATAATAAATTAATTATTATTATATATTTTTAATAATATTTCCTTAAATTCTCCTCGATCACTATAACTAGTCCTTAATTAATTCTGTTTCTCTCCTACTTCTCGACATTAAAATTACAAAAGTATGAAGAGAATTATAATTATAATAATATTACATCTCTATTAGAGATTTACTATATATATCACAGTATATATAATATATCCACTATGGAGATAGATTATACTCAGTATTATATATATATATTATTATTATATATATCAATATATTAATATATTATAATGTAATATAATATAATAAATATAAATATAATTATATAGTAAATATATAATATATATTATTATAATTAATAAAAATTAATAATATAGAAGAAAATAGAACTGAGAAATAATAAATGGAAAACAGCTTGTGTCTAAGAGTTCAATTAGAGTACTTAATGTCGAGAGAAATGACAAATTATAGTAAAAAAAAATTATCAACTACAATAGATTCAATATTATCGAAAGATATAGTCAAATTATGAAAGCAATGTGATCTAAGTAATATTGGGAAGTTTCTTTCAAATCTTCTCCAATGTCAGAGACTCTTTTTGTCCTAAATTATTCATAAAAAAAAAGCTCTCACCTATTTGAAGAGTGAAAAGTAAATGCTTTTAGTTGGTAATGAGAGTGGCTAACTCATATCAATCTCATATCAAGAAATAACATTAAATATTGAAAAAGGGTAATTTACATGAGTGTTGTAGAAGATATGAGACGTGTGAGAGAAATATGATTTTCATTTAATAACAATACCAAAGCAGACTTCTGTAACGACGAAGAGTAAAGGGTTTATGAGAAATATATTTGACATCGTTGATTAATTCTTTTTTCTATTCCAAACACGAAATTAGATTTACTCTAAGTAATGTGGACCACTTCAATTGATTTGAAGAGTCGTTATGAGAGAGAATATGATTATATATTTAATTTTCCGAGATCCGAGAATTAGTTATCGAAATTGAGAGTAATTATGGCTAAGGGGTGCTCAAACTTACGGCGACTTCCAAGACCACCAATACACTATTGTTTCAAGTTATTTTTCTTTTTATGTTAATTTTCAATTCACCTTCACTTACCAATCATTTTTTCTAAATATATGATATCTCTATGAGAATACTACACACAAAAAATATAACAAGTTGCAAAATATCTCACAACCAAACACTTATAAAAACCGACTCGATTTATTAAAAATTGCTCAAAGTAAGCGTGGGATGTTTGTATACTTAACGCATTAATGTTATATTAGCTATATTATATATATTAAGTAGATTAAACGATTTATTATTTTGATACCCTAAAAAAGTTTCCTTATGTTTGTTATATTTTTAACCACTAATGTAGTGGTTATACATGAAATTATGTTAGTGGATACGAAAGAATGCGTGTAAAATTTAAGCATACTATACCAATGCATAAATACCTTATGACTCGATAATTACAGTAAACTACATAATGTCCATTTTAAAACCTTCCCATCTCGGATCTTTAATATATGTAACCTGATATAAAATTTTATACGGTACATGTAATAATTTTCTTCTTCATCTTCGTAAATTTTTGCTTGCCACATTTATATTTAATATAATACCAAATAAGTATTCAAACTTTTATTTTTAGACGAGGCGTTTTACAATATAGTTATTAAATTTTCAAGATTAATTACATAAGCTATATTAGTTAATCACTAATACGTTAGTGTGTAATGAAACATTTTATTCAAAATAATCTGAGAGAGTGTTCTCACAAACGTTGGATTAAGTTTCAAATGATAAACATCTTCGTCGAAGATTCAGGTCCATAGAAGTTAATTGAAACTCCTAATCATGGTTTTTAGGCCAAAGTTACACTGGAAATGAATCGAGTCAGCTTAATCGCCTTGTATAAGCAGAGTGAGAGAGCTCATTAGTTAATAAATGTGAGCATAAATTAAGTTTAGGACGTGCATTCACTTTTTGTCTTCATCGAATATATCGAGTATATACACTTTGCTTTTCGCGCTCACAGCTACCTCGAGTGTGCTAATATTTCCAAGTTAAAGAGGTTAGTTGTTTAAACCTATTATGATTGAATTACTCTATTACGTGAGGCGTTGCGAGGATTTGTTTATCTCATTTTGAACTTATCCAACGTGGAAAGATTAAATTTTATTGAATCAAGAGTTGTTCATTATTATAATAACAGTTATTATGGTGTGTTAAATAAATTGCGATCTTAAATTAATCTTGAAAATTACGATAATATATGTATACGTTAAAAGTGAGAAGTTGACGTGTATCTTTTATTTCATATATAAGAGATAAAAAATATTTAAAATTTAAGGAGAAGAAATTATATATATATGTACTTAAAATTATGTCAGTAACGTATTATTATAGTATCCGCGAAATGGGTAATACAGAAAATAGACGCGAGTGAGTTACCGTCTTACATGGTAGATTAACGGATAAATGTATTAGCATATTTACCTGCCGTTAAAATTTACACGATTTTAACTTAACATAAACGCTCAGAGCATAAAGGATAAATATAAGAGAGAGAGCATAGAGAGAGCACTTGTAGGAGGCAAAAACACACATAAAACGTTTTAATCTGAGTGAGATAATGCTAAATATATTATGGCTGTCTCACTATACAAATACTAGCCTTTACTTCTGAAGCATATTGTGAGTCACTAGAGTGACGAGTCCGTATTGCACACGGTGGTGTGTGTAAGGTCGTGTGCAACTTTTTATTTTTATGTCTCATTTATGAGAACAACTATTATTTTAAAACACAGAGAGTAATGAATAAGGTGACGTACAATGAAAGTCTAAACACGAGAGAAAAACTGAAATGAATATTTAAGTCCGCCGAAATGAGAACCCTTAGCCATATACTCTCAATTTCGTAACATAATTCCCCATCGACAAAGAGAATATACCGTTAATCAATCCTCAACGATTTCATATATATTTTTGAAGTTGGTCGAGCTATAATTCTAGATAGATAGCCGAGCTCTTGGTATCGGAGAAAGAATGAAATCAAGACATATGTCACTAATATAACTACAAGGTGAGCCCTCTCCGTCGTGTGAGAGTGAATGTTGTATGGTAATTTTTAACAGAAAAGTGCATGCAATGAGTGAGTATCTTTACATATGTTAAATATACCATTATTTCTAATATTAATGTTTATTTTTGATAGGTTTTTGATGGGTGATTTAGATTTCATAAAATAAAAGGCATTTCACGTGAACTTTTTGACGAATTTTTTTTAACAATATTAGACAATTTCTATCCTGTACTTTAAAATGTTTAACTTTTAAAAGAGTATTAGAACTCATTCTTTCTAATTGCCACCTAATCTTTTCGATAATTGTGTAATCTCCTGAGTGATACTTTTTTTTTTTCACATTATTTATATTGTTTCATTCATTTTCCGCCATCCCACTTGTTTATACTTATTGAAAATTCCTTAGACAAATCGTTTTTCCGCAATTCATTTTTTAGTCTTTTCCTTTCATGAAAACAGACTTATATGCATTTTATAATAGAAATAGACGAATAAAATAAATATGATTATTATATTTTTTTGTGAGATTTTTATGACCCTCAATTATTTATGCCGTATATTATAATTAAACTTTTGGATTTATAACTATAATATATTATTATTAAATATTAATATTACTTATTATATATATAATAGCTTATATATATTACTACTATTAATAAGATATAATATTTATTTATATATATAATATTATAATATATTTTATTAAATCATTATATTATATAATATATATATTATTAATATTATATAGTTACTCATACCTGTAATTATTTATTTATTAACCTATACTATATATATAATATATATATAATATATTATATATAATTAAAGTTTACATTTGGCCGCGCCAAGTGCTCGATATCGATATATCGATAATATCGAGATCTTATCGATATCCGTTATCTCACTTATATGTACGATATAACTATTATATATATATATAATGATAGTGAATACAGAATGTAAATTATTACCTGGAATGAGTCACCTAATATTATTTATATATACTACTACGTATAGTTATATTATTATAACTCTCACTTTATACAAAATGCCTCATTATTACTCACATAAAATATTGTTAATTTAAATATTATTGTTGATTAAGTAAATAAAAAAAAATATTTGTTAATAATTATATTGTTAATAATGACTTACGAAAGCCTATTTTATGAGACATTTTTATTGGTATCTTTTTAAAAATATTTATTAGATTTTTTTTACAAGTGTTTGTATTTAATTTATACAATAAATAATACCTAAAGGTATTACCGCACCGAGAGATGGAGGAGTTAGGGGGTTCGCGGCATATATGGCGGATTATTTCGCGGGTACGCGTATTATTCTCCCCCCTATCGGTGAAGGGCTCTCCGGCAACCCCGTCATCTTTGTACTCTCATGGAGTTGTCGCGGGTGAGGTTCCTTCTCGCCTCCCTTTACGGGGTATGGAAAAAGTTCTCCTCTGCGTTCCAACGGGGCCTCTGAGATATTCCTACAATGTTTAAAATTTGATGGTTAGAAAATATAATAATAATAGCTCAAACCGTACACTTATTATATATACTATGTCCTGCAGCACCCCCCAAATAAAAATAGCCAATTTTTATGTGTGAAATTCTTTTTTTGTGTTTTACTTTAATATTTCACTCATTGTGTCATAATGTATAAGTGTTTCAAGGAATCCCAACAATATGTATAATCGTTATATAATCTATATAGCTTATATCACTATTTAGTGACATATATACTTATTATATAATGAGTGATATTTAAATAATATATATATAATATTAATTATATATAATATAATATATTATATATATTAATATAATATATATATATATATTAATTATTAATTATATACATAAAAACGTACTTATTTTAAGGTATTATAAAGATATGATTCCATACATTGAGCTTGTATTTGAATATAAAATTTTTCCAATTAGAATAATTAAATTTTATTAGCTAGTTTTGCACTTTAAAAATTGTTAAAAACTGTTAAGTTGCTTTGTCATTACATAATATTTATAATACAATCACCAACATAATATATATTAATAATTATTTAATAAATCACTAAATATAAAATATGTTAAAAATCTAACTGTTACAGCTTAAAAGACGTGAGTTAGTTATCTACTCGAATCTATAATGATTATTGTAAAAAATGGTCGATCTGGACTTTTGATTATACAAGTATTTGATATTTAGCGATGGGTTATAGCACGATCTTCGAATATATTTCAGACTAATCGAGAATTTTATGGAATACTCATAAAAATATATCGACTGCGGCCAGATATGTAAACATGCCATAAATATATATTAATATATATATTTATATTAATTAATATATATATAATATATAATATATATATTATACTATATTAGTGGTAGTATGTATATTCCCTACATGTATATATATCCTATATATATATATTATATATATATTATATATATATATATATATTATTGTGAGGGGGGGTTGGGGTTTTGCTGAAATTGTAATATTGTTTAAATTTGTGATCATTAGTTGTCATAGCATTATAAACAAAATGAAGTAGTAAATTTGGCAACTATAAAAGAAAGCTGGCAACCTTCCATATTTCACCTTTCATTTTTCCATGGTTCGCCATTGAGCTCGTTGAAGAACATTGATCTCAACGCTTTTTAAATCGATGCTTCGAAATTTCGGTTTACACAAAGGATTCTAAATTAGATTATCTGCTCTGAACTTTAACAAATTCATTTCGTGGAACTTGAATTAGTAAATTATTTCATATCTGTAAATTGATTCGGATTAAGCCACTTCCAATTATAAAACGGTTGGTTCAATAGTGTAATGATTTAAATATTTTATAAGCGCATCACAAATTTTAATAAGAGCTTAATACGCTTGCTGATAAGCTGCTCATTTCTTATTACCCTCCAATTTGAAGATAAATGAGTTTAATTTGCTTGCAGATAAGCTACCCATTTATTTATAATTGGATTTTTACTTCGAATAATTTCCATAGACTTAAATTTGCAAGATAATTACCGCAAACATGCGAGGTATGGTTAGCAATTTGAAATTGCCTCATGGTGGAAAAGGTTTTTCAAGCCTCGAAATACACTTTTAACTACATCAATTTTGACATGTTTTACTATGTAAATTGATAATGAAGTTGTTTGGATATCCATAAGGCTGGCTTTAAATTTATATGCTAATGGCAAACCTACCATTAGTCTTGAAGGAGTTTTTTTTTTTTTGTAATACAAAAAATAAGAATCTATGCAAATAAGTCACTAACTTGCTAACTCATTCAGGAAAAGCTAACCATTTTTTTATATTTTTTGGTAAATTAATAAATTGTGTTTTTAAAGGGTTAGAATTAAGCTGTACGTTATTATTAATATCGTTCAACAAAGCAGAGCTAAGAAATTTGGGGACATTGCCCTTAAAAATTTTGCATCCGATCCATCTCTGGTAGAACTGATGAAAATAACGATGTTTAACGTAAAAATATTCAAGTGAAATAATTAACCAATGAGAAAAAGGTTGAAAGGAGAATAAACTAATTTTACTTATTTTAGCCCTGAAAATAATCACACATTTTTGTTTGAATGGTAAATATATATATATATATATATATATATTATATAGTATATATATATATATATATATATATATATATATAATATATATATATAATAGTATATGATAATTATATATATATAATATTATATATATATATATACTATATATATATAATATATATATAATATATCACAGTAATAATAATGTTATTTTTCTTTAAAACATCCCAGAGCTTCAGCATGTTGTTGTATTGGCCTTTCAGGAGATAACTTGTATAGAATATATAAAATTTTCATTTCTCAGATTGCTGAGACATCTGAAAGTATCATTACTCTTATATACGTAAATCAATTAATTGAAAAGAAAATGTTGACATTGTAGGATTAAAATCACAAATATAGCATTGAATATTTTTTAAACTGAAAAGGCTGTTGGGGTGACGAGTTCGTCGTATTGGCCCATGTTCCGCTTCCTGTGTTCTCCATTATTATATATAAAATATGATTAATGATGATAATGTGTACTTTAGGTCGAATAAATTCAAATAGTTGTATCTACATTAAAAATGATAAATAATAGCAATATCAACAATAAAAATAAATAGCAAAATATCAGATATAATAAAAATAATAAGTAGTTCGGTAGATGATATAGGGCCTACATAAAAAAAAATTATTTACCTTTAAAACTTTATCTTCACCCCTAGAAATGTTTTTTTTTAAAAACTTATACACTACATTAACTAATTTACTCTATTAACGTGTAGCAAACGTTGAGTAATATATATATATATATATATATATATATATATATATATATATATATATATATATATATATATATATATATATATATATATATATATATATATATATATATATATATATTGTAAAAGATAAGTTTTATAAGCAAATTAGTCTTGGTTTCTGGAGACTAAATTTGTAACGCTCTTTAGAATCGTACCTACCACACAATTGAAAAGCTATTTTCTCAGTTGTTGCATATATAAACTTACATTGTCAAGCTTTCTTTTCTTTAATAGGGGAGATGGAGAATAATCCTGAATGGATTGATACAGTTTACTCTTCGAAGAATGCGTGGTGAATCGATGGCGTTACAGGTCTTAAAATAACAAGAGCGAGGTGTTAGATCCATCCAAAGAGAACCGTATTAGCTAGGCTAATACTACAGAACCCAGCTAGGCTGGAATCCGTCAAGCTAGGCTTAACAGACAGGATTGGGCTAGGCTCAACGTTGTGGCTGGCTAGGCCGTCCACGGCTTTGCGATAGCTTGGCTAGATCTATTCAGCTAGGCTAAACAGTACCTAAGGTTGAGCTAGGCCTTCCACGAATTTTGTGATAGCTAGGCTAACAGGCGCGTCTAGCTATGCTAGACCTGCTCAGCTAGGCTGGACAGTACCCAATAATCAGCTAGGCTGACTACAAGCTTGTGGCTAGGCCACAATACTCTTCAAACTAAAGAAATCAAAGGCTAGGCCCAAGATAAGAAAAGCTGGGCTTTCCCTTTTAGCTCCTTGGCTAGGCCAAGGAAGAGAGGAAGCTAGGCTTCCAGGATGGTTAATATATGCTGGAAATCAATATATATATATATATATATATATATATATATATATATAATATATATATTATATATATATATATATATATATATATATAGTATAAATATATAATATTATTATATATATATATTAGGGATGTGCCAGAATATTCGGTAAGTATTCGGTATTCGCCCTATTCGGCAAAAATGCCGAATATTCGGTTATTTTGGCGAACTATTCGGGCCGAATATTGAGCTTATAAACAATAAATTATGTCAACATAAAGGAAAGTTATATTTGTTTTAAATATGAAATTTAGAAACTTATTTTCCAAAAAAAATAAAAATTATAGGCCTAAATTTTGGTTACATATGGCGAAAATCTTTGCCATTTGTCAGATCCTATAAGGGCCTTTGATATTTTTTTTAATTCTAAAAAATATAATTTCATTTAGTGATACGGGATAATGGTACCAAACATGGTAGCTGGTATAAGGGAGCAGTGGCTTGCTATCAGTTCAATGTTTTTATTCACATTGTGCAACATATGCATTCCACGATTCAATATATCGTCAGAAGTCTGTTAAGAATATTTTATTTTACTTGCAGAAGAATATCCTCTCATTTTCCACCATTCAGCAACGGCAAGCTGCAAAGCTTAAAACTTTAAAGATGAAGCTGAATGTCAAACAGCATAAATTAATTCAAGACGTTTCTACACGCTGCAACAGAACTTATGATATGCTTAAAAGATTGTTTGAACAAAAAGTTCCCCTATCCATATACGCTGCTGAATGCATCTTGAAAATGTGACTGATTTTCAGTGGCAAAAATTATTTCCATTTACTTGAACCATTTTGACACATCACTAAAACAAGCATTAAACGTGAAGTAACAGTCGCCCAAGTGATCCTTCCATTTTAGCAATAATCTATTTTTAAATAAAGGACAAATTAAAAGCAAAAGCTTCAGTGGAATAATTACACTCGTTGAAGAGCTTAATGAAATCAGTAGAAAAAAAGACTTCTAAGTTTCTATGTGATAAATCTTTTGTGTGTAGCTACTTTCTCTAGATCTGCGATTCAAGCTAAAATTTTCATCATGAATCAGATGATCAGTAATATATGGTCCTTAGCATGGAAAAGAATAGCATGAAAATTTAGCTTCCTGACTCTTCTTGCTGCGATGAATTTTACGTAAGTGGGGAAAGTGAGCTGAAGGTTCCATTTTCACTTCTTTAATGGAGCTTTAAAGAAATTGTGGCATCAAAATCCGTCATACAGAAAAGAAAGTGAGAGTGGAAAAAGAATGAAAAAATAAGTCCCATTCTTCTGACGATGTGATTAATTATTGTACATAAAAGTAAAAGGCTACATACGGAATTACATCAAGAAATAAACAAATATATAAGTTTGCCTACTTTGACCAGTGAAGACAATGATATTCCCTTCAATTGGTGGAAAAACACTGGAAATAGTTTTATGAATTTGAAAAAACTAGCAATAAAATACCTTTCGCTCCACCGTCATCAGTCGATAGTGAAAGAATAATTTAGAACAGGAGGAAATATTTCATGAAGCCACAAGAAATAGGTTATCCCTGAAAATGAAGAAACTGCTAATGTTCTGTCATTTTTTAACCTTAGAGCTTATTCAAATGAAGTTTAGTTTAATATCCTTTAACTACGAAACTTTTCAATTTTATTTAATTATTTTTAATAATGTGAATGGTTTGCTATAGGTAAGAAATAGTTATTTACTTTTTGTTTTATTACTTTGTATATACAACACTGGTAAACATGAAATTTCTTGGACGGGGTTTCGCAATTGATTATTGATGTGCTGATTCCAAAAATGTAATCGGCTTTTGCATATCACATCGCATTTGTGAGATATTGTGTGTAACACAGATTTGTAAAATTTTATGATTTTTACCTTTTTCAAGAGGGTCTATCACAATTATTGGGATATATAAATAATATATATATATTATATATATATATATTTATATTAATATATATTATTATATATATATTAATATATTATATATATTATATATATATATATATTATATATATATATATACTTGGATATATGAAGGAAGAGAAAACAAATCGCAATGATATGATACATGTCTTTGATAGATATAATGTTTAAACATATAATTCAACTATGAATAAAGAGTAATAATGGGACAACATGAATGTAATGAAGAAATGGGTAGTTAATGTAACATACCTCACGATGGTAGTAAGTTTCTCTGTAGACGATCTACTGTGCAATAGCGTTCTGGAATATCCTCATCAAGCTCCAAACAGTAGTCCGGCCATCAATCTTTGATAATCGCGCACTTGTCTGGTAACGTCCCTTCCATGAACCATTTAGATCTTGATGGGAACGTTCACCCTGCTCATCACTAAAATCGCCTCACTTTGATCGGAAATTTTTCTAGGTGATCAATTAGGCTAGTGCAACTTTTAACTCATTCTACATCCATGAGATTGAAAACTTCTAGCAGTTTCTGTACAATGTTAGTGGTTACTCGCTTTCCTGTTTCCCCAGAAAATTCTGTGCTACATCTGAAAAATAAATCCACGCTCTTGCCTCTAACACAGTCTTGTTGTAGCAAAGCAGCATCACGGCGAAGGAGTGTCCGTATTTGTGGGCCCTCGCCCCCAAAATTCAAAAAAAAAAATAAAAAATTTCCCCCCCCCCAGCCTTTTTTTTTTTTTCTTCCTGTCCCCCCAAACTCAGACAGAAACGTGAGCATATATAGCGGAAGCATTCAGCATCATGGTCCAGGGCCTTCACAAATTTGTTTTCATCAAACCAAGTTTTATGTGTAGTGGAGGGTAAGATGATGTTTTCTCTCTGTACAAGGTGGTTCACGTACGTGTTCCTGTCACCTGGCGTCAAGGTTTCCCTCGGTGGCCATTCTCTTTGGTCCAGTGATCCTTTGCCGCCCGGCTGTCCCCAATAGCACAGGAAGCAGTAATATTTGGTGAAACCTGCTTGCTACCCGAGCATAATGTTTTACCATTTTGAGGTTTACGCATATTTACCATCCATGTCACAGATATTGTAGCCTCTCCAAACTGTCTTGTTTTTTGCATACTCCTCTCTCATCGTAACGAGTACCCTACTGGAACCGAAGCATACTGTTGCCTTGTGTAACAACACACTTTAAAACTGCTCCTGGAAGTGTCAATAAACAGTCGTCGCCACTTCACCTGCAATCGTATGCTGGGAATCCCATAGCCGAGTAGTAGGCCTGCAACTTCACTGCAATACACAAGGTTACCATCTGACTGGAAAGAGCCTCCGCAGCTCTGCTTCTCTGTTACGATAAAATGTTACTCTTGTGCCATGGTCCAGTAGTCATTTTTCATGCAACTCGAAGCCAACAGCTCAGGACAACTTCGGCAAATACAACTCTCATACAAGAATCGTTCAGTTCACTTTGGGTGAACAATGACGGACCATCCGACTGTTTTTCAGATTGGATAATAGACATCATCCAGGTCATTGTCATCCATACATGTAGACGTACTAAAAGTTACCACATGCCTTCCCGAATAATTCGACCGCAGTAAACCTTGCTACTCTTAAGATATATGCGGAAGGTAACGTCTATACAGCAGCCTACGTAGTGCGCCCATGAATTTTGTCATTCCTAGGAATATGCAAAAATATGGATCCATGATTGCACGAAAACTGGATGTGATACAGCAAATCCGAGTATATATATGGAATCAGCACCTCCTAACTATATATCTGCTACAAAAGTCATCCAAAAAATTTTCACCTTTTTTTTGTTGACCCCAGTTTAAGTTTTCTTTATTTTTCCCTAAATGGATGACCGAACTTTGAACATAACTTATTCGGGGCCCGAATAGCGAATGATTATTCGGTCGAATTAATTCGGTATTCGCGATACTTTTAGCCGAAATTTCGTATTCGGTATTCGCCCTTTTTTACTATTCGGCACATCCCTAATATATATATATATATATTATATATATATATAATATTATATATATATATATATATAATATTATAATATAATATAATATATTATATATATCTAATATATATATACATACAATTTTTCCATAAACCCTTTCAGACTTGGCATCTGCCTACACTTCAACTCACCTTCCGTTGTTGAGCATCTTCACCTCACCGTATCCAGTTACTATCGCGTACAGCTTTCTGAAAGTAGACATAGCATAGTTGTAACATTATTAATATATACCAACGGCTATCAACATAATTTACAATCTTAATTAATAACGAACATTTTAACCATTACTTTTTTCTTTTTTTTCTCCTATGCTCTAGCGTTTTCTGCATTACATTCGAAAAATCACTCGCAGATTTCCTAGATCTGGTATGGGGACGACGTTCATTCTCCTCATGTTCTACTACCACTTCTATACCTCCATGTTCTCAGCCACCTCATCCTCGATGAACTATTCCTCAACTGTGCCTTGTGACAATGTTTCACCATGTTTGGTGCTTATACATAAGACTAGGTCAATGTTCACTTGAGCAAGCTCAACATAGGAAACAAAAGGAAAGAGAATCTCAACCTGGTCATCCAGAAGCCTATTCTCATTCTAAATCCTATCCTTTAAAAGAAACAATAGAATAACAAGAACTTCTGCATAGTCAAATTTTATTGGAGTCTTAGTGGTCGTGCAAGGTGTATTTAACAAGACTGTTCATATTTCCTTTATACTATATTTATACTATATATATATATATATATATATATATATTAATATATTATTAATATATATATAGTATATATGATATTATATATATATATATATATATATATATATATATTATATATATATATAATATAATGTATATATATATATGTATATATATATATATATATATATATATATATTATATATATATATATATATATATATATATATATATATATATATATATATATATATATATATATAATATATTATATGTCTTTGTGTTTTTGTATTTTTTTTATAGTAAAAAAAAATTGTGGGAAGGAAAGAGAATCTCAACCTGGTCATCCAGAAGCCTATTCTCATTCTAAATCCTATCCTTTAAAAGAAACAATAGAATAACAAGAACTTCTGCATAGTCAAATTTTATTGGAGTTTTAGTGGTCGTGCAAGGTGTATTTAACAAGACTGTTCCAGAACCCAGACTAGCCACTACCTCTGGACTATGGATTTTATTCATTAAGAGTGAAATCACATCTTCCATAGCTGCTAATTTCAAGAGCAGTATTGTGGGATTACTCTCTTATATATGCTTCCTCCACCACTCATACCCAGAAAACTCATGAACTATAGACTTATAGCAACACTATTGTAACTCATGAAAGTATTTCGTACACCCCTTCCTGTCTCAGCTTGGCCAGCTGCTTGGTTTGCATGTCTTCATGTAATCCACACCCAGTGAAGCATGAGAAATGATATTCCACACATTGAAATCATTGCTCACACGCCCACTAAATATGCATGACAGGGTTGAGCGTGTAAAACACAAAATGATGGTTAGGGTACCTAGAAATACTTTCTTGAAACAATCTAAAGGTGGTTTTAACATCTAAGCCTAACAATTTGTAGTGCAATATGCATTGAGAAAATTCAATGTATCTGACCAGCATTATAGGAGCAATCCCTTCAACAATCTGGTTTCTGAGGTTACGGAAATGTTCTTGTCTTTCTGTGAGTGACTCAGAATCTACTTTTTCATAATTTTTTTTGCAAACTTTTTTTACTAAGTTGAGATTGTAATTTTATATTAAAGAGAAGCTATTTTGGTACATAAAACCTCAATTTTCGGTTCAGCCCCACACCGCAATCATATATGTATATATATTAGCAATTAATTAGATAAACTACCTCTCGGGCACTTTTTTTTTGATAGAATATTTTCTGATAGACTCAAAGGTTGAATCAGTTTATAGGGGGCAAAGCTGAGGTAACGTTCAAGCTTTTGTTCCCATTTGCGGGATACATCTTCAGGAACTAATCTAAAATGAAAGATCGAAGTTCACAATATAAGGCCCCACCCCGGATAAAAAAATTAAATGTATGTAAAATTATCAAATATCAGTTTATTATCATCATGGCGCCTCTACAAACTTTACGTACATGAAATTTGATTTGTTAATATAGCGGCAATTTCAATGCCACGTGAAATTTGGAACACTCTATGGCGAGCCCAAATAATAGCACTATTGGTGCTATTCACCATGCTACTAAATGGAAGTCGGAGCGATCTATTATAATTCCTAACCCCATCTAATGCATAAATATCTGCAGTCCTAAATAAGTTGCATTTCTGGGAGAACGCAGATGGATCCAACCATAGTCCCCCCACTTCATCTCTGCCAGCTTCCGGAACCTCATCAACTCTGAAATGGAGAGAAACATCATGGCAGTGGAACCCGTTAAAACGAGCCCCACTACATTACCTTTATAAAGAAAATAATACATTTTCTGGAAGCGCCGAGAGGCAACGATGTTCCACAAACAAACACGACTACCCCTCCAGTACAGGTGCGCTCGTCCTTCGAAGCACGTTAAACTCAGAACTTCCCGAGCCTAACACTCTGACATGCTAAACTATATCCCCAGCATACCCAATCCAAAGGTTAACGAACAAAGTATATAAATCCGCATAACAAATAGCGCTTTAACAACAATAAGGCTCAGGGTTTTAACACATTAAACCAAATGAATCCTCTAGTCATAACAATATCTGAAAGGGAACAGACCATTACAAATATATAATAAATTACTTTTATCAAATTTTATTAATCTTTATTATTGTATCACCATTCAAATTTATCTAAAATTCTGGAACAGCTTTAATTAAGGACATTAATTACTAAATTTTGAATAAAAAATATTTAATTGAGCACAATAATTAATAAAATTCAATATATCACCTATCCCTTTTATGATATGAAAATACCTACTTCGACAACTAAAATCGAATAACCACCATTCTTTATTCAATATCATACGCAAAATGCCCTTTAAAATGGGTAGGGATATAACAATAATTCGGATAATTAACTAATAATGGAGTTCATACCCAACTATACTCCCTACCTTGACAAAGAAAGAAAAACAAAAAAATAAGGTCTCTCAAAAAAACAAAAAAACAAAAACGAACAAAAAATGAAGCCTTGGAAAACAACATAAGAAGAAAACCAGACCTTTTAGCCCGAACCTTATGTATCAATAAGCTCAGGATAATATCTCCTCGTTCAGACAAGTCTCTTAACATCCTTTGGACCACAGAGAATAATCCCTTGCGACGCTTAGTCAAAGCACCCTCCGGGAACATACAAGCCTGCATCCTTTCTAGGTAGAACCAAGCCCTTCGTTTTTCAGCAGATGTTTCCCCGGATAATCCCATCGAAGACTCCACCACCGTTGTCATCCGCGACAAGGTACGCTCTGATGAAATCCCCTCAGAAGCAACTCTCGAGTCCGGGCACTGTTGATGCAGGAGACATTGATGACCGGTCTTGTTGCTCCAACATTCGGGAACCCACATGGATTTTTCCGAATTTTGTCACGAGAGGGCACACGACCACGTCAAGGAGTCCCATAAGGGGTGGAAAATACACCACCGACTGGCGAGCTACCAGTATCTTTATGCTCAATTCCATCTGCGACCAAGGAGGCGAGAACCAAACCCGGAACCTCCCTCACTGGAGAACTTAGATCAATAAGAAGGTGAGGGAAGAATCGGTAGTTCTTTTCAACCGAAACAGGAGTCAACACAAGTGGCAAGCACTCGGGCCTGCGACGCACCAAAACGGAATACAGATCACCGGGAGACTTTCGGGAGAAGAAATACTCCACAACCCTCGGTGGGGTTCACTGCCCACCTGAATGTTTACAATTCCTTCAAAGCGACAAAGGATGGTAAGGCCCGAATCGATTCGAGAAAAATCTTCTGGGCGGTATAGGGCGTATATGGTGACCCCCGTCGTTCGCAATTCGGCCTGGCGAAAAGATTCAGAATCGCCCCTTTAGGAAGCGAGAATTGACCTAGTCTTATGTAAAGCACCAACATGGTGAAACAAGGCACAGTTGAGAATAGTTTCTCGAGATAAGGTGGCGGAGAACATATGAGGATAATAGAAGCTCGTAGACATGAGGAAATGACCGTCCGTCCCATACCAAAGATCTTACGGAAATCTGCGAGTGATTTGTGCGAATCGTAATGCAAGCAAAACGCGTAGAGCATAGGAGAAACAAAAAGAAAAAATATGAGTAAAGCCTGTTCGTTATTAATTAAGATTGTAAATTATGTTGATAGCCGTTGGTATATATTAATAATGTTACAACTATGCTATGTTTACTTTCAGAAAGCTGTACGCGATAGTAACTGGATACGGTGAGGTGAAGATGCTCAACAACGGAAGGTGAGTTGAAGTGTAGGCAGATGCCAAGTCTGAAAGGGTTATGAAAGATTGTATTCCTGTTTTTCGAGGAAAGATGACTCAAAACACACGTGTAGTTTTCCTCTGGGCATTAAACCTGTATGGGTTTGGAAACTGGAGTGGTACAATACTGGTGGTGGTACCATTCCCGATTTTGACCACCCTGGTGGAAAAAGCCAAAAGCTAATAAGGAATATATCAGGTGCTCTTGGTGTTACCAAGCATCAAGAATATACATGCCTATAACCTTAACTGTCTCTGGCACAACTTGAGGGTTGGTTTTCAAATAGCTTTAATTAAACCCATACCATGAGGGACCAAGCCATCTTCACGTATGAAAGTTGTGAAAAAATCGCCACTGTTGCTTTCAATAGTCCACATAAAAGGTATTTAAAGGCTAACCACGCCATCAACAGGCACGATTAACATACAGGAACTGACCAAGAAAAAAGTTCCACTAGAATTCCAAATGTATTTTAATGATGAATCATGGGCTCAATTATTATGTTGAGACCCAGATGGGGGTATTCTACTAATAAGGCAAATTCTCGATTCCTAAAGGGGGATTCTGAATTTCTTGTCATGCCAGAATTGCTGAACGACGGGGTACAATATACGGCCCTATGCGTCGAGAATTTTCTCGAAGCGATTCGGACTTACCATCCTTTGCTCGCTTTGAGAGTTGTCAAACCCTCAGGTGGGCTGAACCCCACCGAGGTTGTGGAGTATTCTTCTCCCAGGTGATCTGTATTCCGTTTTGATCGTTGCAGCCCGGAGTACTTTGCCACTTATTGATTTTGACTCTCCTGTTTCGGTTGAAAAGACTGATTTCTTCCCCCTTTCTTATTGATCTAAATTCTCCTGTGAGGGAGGCTCCGGTTTTGGTTCTTGCCTACTTGGTCGCAGATGGAATTGAGCATAAAGAGGCTGGTAGCTCGCCAGTCGGTGGTGTATTTTCCACCCCTTATGGGACTCCTTGACGTGGTCGTGTGCCCTCTCGTGACAATATTCGGAAAAATCCATGTGGGTTCCCGAATGTTGGAGCTTCAAGACCGGTCATCAATGTCTCCTGCATCAACAGTGCCCGGACTCGAGAGTTGCTTCTGAGGGGATTTCATCAGAGCGTACCTTGTCGCGGATGACAACGGTGGTGGAGTCTTCGATGGGAATTATCCGGAGAAGCATTTGCTGAATAAACGGAGAGGTTTGGTGTGCTACGTAGAATCAAGGATTGAGGCTTGCATGTTTCCCGAAGGAGGTGAATTTGACTAAAAACATTCCTTGCGGCCACAAGAGAATAACCCCTCGTTCGATGCAGAAGATACTTGTCTGAAGCAGGCAATATTCTCCTCCTTATTAATAGAATGTCGGCTAAAAAGCTCTGTTTTTTTTCTTATGTTGGTTTCCAAGGCTCTAATTTTTGTTAGTTTTAATGGGTTTCTTTTTATTACGGTCAATCCTGCCTTTTTTTATTTTCTTTCTTTGTCAAGTGTGAGTTTAGTTGGGTATACTGTACTCCATTTATTTTATTTAATTTTTGTTTTTTTTTAATTTTCATAGTTAATTAACGATATTATTGCTGATCCTAAAAATGAAGATGGGAACTTTTTCAAAATGAAACATACAATGAATATACTCTATTTTAGTTGGTCGGAAGTAGGTATTTTCATATCATAAAAGGGTTAGGTGATATATTGAATTTTCATTAATTATATCTCAATAAATTTTAGATAAAGTAATTAATGTTCCTTATTAAAATAGTGATTATATTGATTAAGGTAAATTTAAAATTTATAAAATATTAAAATATTAATTAAATTGATAAAAGGTATTTATTATATATTTGTAATGGTCTGAACCCTTCTTTCAGAAATAGTTAAAAGGGTTAATTTTGAAAACCCTGATGTTATTTACTAGAGATTATTGGGATAATGTTGTAAAACCCTTGAACCTTATTTCCATGTTGGCTATATGTTGTAAAGCCTATTTGTTTATGGATTTATTTATTTATTCGTTTAGATTATTTATAATGTGATTGTTGGTTATGTTAGTAATTTGGAGAACCTGGTTGGGTATGCTGGGGATATTAGTTTTGCAGTTCAGAGTGTTGGCTCGGGAAAGTTCCTGGTTGAACGGTGCTTCCGAGACGACCTGGCTCGGGAAAGTTCCTGGTTGAACGGTGCTTCCGAGACGAGACGACCTGTACTGGAGGGTAGTCGTGGCGGTTTGTGACACATCGTTGCCTCTCGCCTTCCAAGAATATGTATCATCTTAGTGGTGGTAATGTAGTAGGGCTCGTTTTAACGGGTGCCGCCATGGTGCTTCTTTCCATTTCAGGTTGCTGAGGTTCCGGAAGCTCATGCAGAAATGAGTGGGGACAATTGTTTGGTTCATCTGTTGTTGCCGGTTCTGCATGTGTGTGAATAGTGATCAGTAATGAATGACCATGGCTGATAAAGTAACTAGTAGTAACAAGATAAGTATTTTGAATGCCATGTATATTCCACATGTGAATATACATGACAACATTATTTTAATTATCTATCTTAAAGTTTTTCTTTCCTTATAACTTAAATCATTTTGTTCCCATTTATTTATTTATTTTTTGTTTTTTGGGCAAAGTGTATTTTAACATTTTTTGTTTTATTTCATTATTTTTTTTCACATAAATTAGCAATAAAATGCTACACTGGCATAGCTAGTAGTCTTTACTTCAATACTTCTTTTTCTTATATTTGCGAATGCGGAAATTTCTATTTTAATTTCGCGCGAAATGCCAGATAGCATACCTTAGTATCAAGAGGTTTAAACTAACACCGATAACAAATCATTTTTAAATGTACTACACATAAGTAAAATATATTAAGGAGATTCTCTGAGCACACAAACCGATGGTGGTTCGCAGTCCAGTTTCCTTTATTTACTGATCCCAGAAAGAAAGAAGGGTCGGAGCTCATTCTGCGCATGTCTCAACGGATCTACATGTTTTGGAAACTTCCATTTCCTTGATTAACTCAACAAAATTTCTCGTACACCCTGATTGAAGCTTCACAACTAACCTTCTATCCAATATACTCCCACTTTATTATCCACTTCGGTAAATCTGACCCCAGATTTAATATCATTTTTACTCCAACAGCTCCATCCTGACCTAGGTGTATTTTCTGGTACTTAATCGAACTGATTGGAGAGCTTTGCATCTCTTTTAACCTACTATCTCTCGTGATTGCCTTGTCTCCTGAAGAGAGATCAATTCGCTTCTGCCGATTAGTGGTCAAGGTTGTACATAGTTTGATGTTTGAAGTAGGTTCATTCTTCTCCCACGTCTATTTTTCTCCATAAAATGATAGTCGATTGTCTTTTTTTCCTGCGCCCATTCAGGTTAGTAGACAAAATGCTTTTGGGAATGGAAAAATTATCAGTTCTCCTATTGAAATTGCTAATTTTTCTACACAGCTCAACTAGTTAACGGATTTAATTTGAAGCAGAGCGGACGTTCAAGATAACGATAAGCGCACCTGACCTCTTTGTTCTCCTAACTGACGAAATCTTACTCGTTCCTTGCCAAAACATATGTAACAAGCGGTGCTTCTGACCTGACGCCGCACGATTTTTTATATGCCTCTGTTTCTCCGTTTAACTACTTTGCACATCATCAGTGTTAAAGTGTTCACTAGTCAGCTATTCCGCAGGAAAGGAAGGCCAGCTCTTATTCTCTATCTGAACGCCCCTACAAGTCTACTGTTTTCTGTCTAAGATCTTGCAACCATTCCATAATTTAATCTCTGAATCATCTGGTATTCACACCTTGTTCTTTTCATTCAAGTATAAATTTCGGCGATCGAATTCTACTGAAGATATACTTATCTACTCAGATTTATGGTTTCCTACTCTTAGGGACTGTGGGTTGTATTGTATGGTGACTCTTGACATATCGCTGCTCTCCAAGCTTCCTCTCCTTTTTATGTTTTATGTAATTATCATTATAGCGCATGTTAGCATCAGAGTTGGA
>JABUQX010014931.1:0-5000 GCA_015478945.1 Trachelipus rathkii
ACAAACAAAATAAATAAAATTTTATAGTAAAAAACGAAAAGTTTATAGAAACAAAACAAAAATAAATAAAAGTTTTTGTGTTATGTTATACAAAATATGACTTGAATCAATAGATCAATAGATCAATAGATCAATAGATCAATAGATCACAGGAGGGTATGAGGGTATGGAGGGCAGTTTGATTTACTGATTTACTGATTTACTGCTTTAAGGTATGTAAAAATGCAAATTTTTTAAGTTATAAACATAAGAAGAATAATTTTTTTAGCACAAACAAAATATTTAAAGCAAATTAAGCAAAATAAATAATTTTTTAGTAAAAACAAAATGTTTAAAGAAACAAAACAAAATAAATAAAAGTTTTTGTGTTATGTTATACAAAATATGACTTGAATCAATAGATCAATAGATTAATAGATCAATAGATCAATAGATCACAGAAGGGTATGGGGGTATGGAGGACAGTTTGATTTACTGATTTACTGATTTACTGATTTACTGATTAACTGATTTACTGATTTACTGCTTTACTGATTTACTGATTTACTGCTTTAGGGTATGTAAATATGCAAATTTTTTTTAAGTTATAAACATAAAAAGAATAAATTTTTTAGTAAAAACAAAATGTTTAAAGAAACAAAACAAAAATAAATAAAAGTTTTTGTGTTATGTTATACTAAATATGACTTGAATCATTAGATCGATAGATCAATAGATCAATAGATCAATAGATCACAGAAGGATATGAGGGTATGGAGGGTAGTTTGATTTACTGATTTACTGATTTACTGCTTTAAGGTATGTAAATATGCAAATTTTTAAAGGAAATAAAACAAAATAAATAAATTTTTATAGTAAAAACATAATGTTTAAAGAAACAAAACAAAATAAATAAAAGTTTTTGTGTTATGTTATACAAAATATGACTTGAGTCAATAGATCAAAAGATCAATAGATCACAGAAGGATATGAGGGTATGGAGGGCAGTTTGATTTACTGATTTACTGATTTACTGCTTTAAGGTATGTAAATATGCAAATTTTTAAGTTATAAACATAAAAAGAATAAATTTTTTTAGTAAAAAACGAAAAGTTTAAAGAAACGAAACAAAAATAAATAAAAGTTTTTGTGTTATGTTATACAAAATATGACTTGAGTCAATAGATCAAAAGATCAATAGATCATGGAAGGGTAGGAGGATGGCTGGATACAGTTTGATTTACTGCTTTACTGATTTACTGCTATAGGGTATGTAAATATGCAAAAAAAAATTTAAGTTATAAACATAAAAAGAATAAATTTTTTAGTATACAAAATATGACTTGAATCAATAGATCAATAGATCAATAGATCAATAGATCAATAGATCAATAGATCACAGAAGGATATGAGGGTATGGAGGGTAGTTTGATTAACTGATTTACTGCTTTAAGGTATGTAAATATGCAAATTTTTTAAGTTATAAACATAAAAAGAATAAATTTTTTAGTAAAAAACGAAAAGTTTAAAGAAAACCAAAATAAAATAAATAAAAGTTTTTGTGTTATGTTATACAAAATATGGATTGAGTCAATAGATCAATAGATCATGGAAGGGTAGGAGGATGGCTGGATACAGTTTGATTTACTGATTTACTGATTTACTGCTTTAAGGTATGTAAAAATGCAAATTTTTAAGTTATAAACATAAAAAGAATAAATTTTTAGTAAAAAACGAAAAGTTTAAAGAAACGAAACAAAAATAAATAAAAGTTTTTGTGTTATGTTATACAAAATATGACTTGAGTCAATAGATCAATAGATCAATAGATCATGGAAGGGTAGGAGGATGGCTGGATACAGTTTGATTTACTGATTTACTGATTTACTGCTTTAAGGTATGTAAATATGCTAATTTTTTTAAGTTATAAACATAAAAAGAATAAATTTTTTAGTAAAAAACGAAAAGTTTAAAGAAACAAAACAAAAATAAATAAAAGTTTTGTGTTATGTTATACAAAATATGACTTGAATCAATAGATCAATAGATCAATAGATCAATAGATCATGGATGGGTATGAGGGTATGGATGGCAGTTTGATTTACTGATTTACTGAATTACTGCTTTAAGGTATGTAAATATGCAAATTTTTTTAAAGTTATAAACATAAAAGGAATAAATTTTTTAGTAAAAACGAAAAGTTTAAAGAACAAAACAAAAAATAAATAAAAGTTTTGTGTTATGTTATACAAAAATATGACTTGAATCAATAGATCAATAGATCAATAGATCAATAGATCAATAGATCAATAGATCACAGAAGGGTATGAGGGTATGGAGGGCAGTTTGATTTACTGATTTACTGATTTACTGCTTTAAGGTATGTAAATATGCAAATTTTTTAAGTTATAAACATAAAAGGAATAATTTTTTTAGTAAAAACGAAAAGTTTAAAGAAACAAAACAAAATAAATAAAAGTTTTGTGTTATGTTATACAAAATATGACTTGAATCAATAGATCAATAGATCAATAGATCAATAGATCAATAGATCACAGAAGGGCATGAGGGTATGGAGGGCAGTTTGATTTACTGATTTACTGATTTACTGCTATAGGGTATGTAAATATGCAAAAAAATTAAGTTATAAACATAAAAAGAATAAATTTTTTAGTAAAAACAGAATATTTAAAGCAAATTAAACAAAATAAATAAAATTTTATAGTAAAAAACGAAAAGTTTATAGAAACAAAACAAAAATAAATAAAAGTTTTGTGTTATGTTATACAAAATATGACTTGAATCAATAGATCAATAGATCAATAGATCATGGAAGGGTAGGAGGGTATGGAGGGCAGTTTGATTTACTGATTTACTGCTTTAAGGTATGTAAAAATGTAAATTTTTTAAGTTATAAACATAAGAAGAATAAATTTTTTAGTAAAAACAAAATATTTAAAGCAAATTAAACAAAATAAATAAATTTTTTAGTAAAAACAAATGTTTAAAGAAACAAAACAAAAATAAATAAAAGTTTTTGTGTTATGTTATACAAAATATGACTTGAATCAATAGATCAATAGATCAATAGATCAATAGATCAATAGATCATGGAAGGGTATGAGGGTATGGAGGGCAGTTTGATTTACTGATTTACTGCTTTAAGGTCTGTAAATATGCAAATTTTTTTAAGTTATAAACATAAAAGGAATAAATTTTTTAGTACAAACAAAATGTTTAAAGAAACAAAACAAAAATAAATAAAAGTTTTTGTGTTATGTTATACAAAATATGACTTGAATCAATAGATCAATAGATCAATAGATCAATAGATCATGGAAGGGTAGGAGGGTATGGAGGGCAGTTTGATTACTGATTTACTGATTTACTGCTTTAAGGTATGTAAATATGCAAAAATTTTTAAGTTATAAACATAAAAGGAATAAATTTTTTAGTAAAAACGAAAAGTTTAAAGAAAAAACAAAAATAAATAAAACTTTTGTGTTATGTTATACAAAATATGACTTGAATCAATAGATCAATAGATCAATAGATCAATAGATCAATAGATCACAGAAGGGTATGAGGGTATGGAGGGCAGTTTGATTTACTGATTTACTGATTTACTGCTTTAAGGTATGTAAAATGCAAATTTTTTAAGTTATAAACATAAAAAGAATAAATTTTTTAGTAAAAACAAAATATTTAAAGCAAATTAAACAAAATAAATAAAATTTTATAGTAAAAACGAAAAGTTTATAGAAACAAAACAAAAATAAATAAAAGTTTTGTGTTATGTTATACAAAATATGACTTGAATCAATAGATCAATAGATCACGGAAGGGTATGAGGGTATGGAGGGCAGTTTGATTTACTGATTTACTGCTTTAAGGTATGTAAATATGCAAATTTTTTTAAGTTATAAACATAAAAAGAATAAATTTTTAGTAAAAACAAAATGTTAAAAGAAACAAAACAAAAATAAATAAAAGTTTTTGTGTTATGTTATACAAAATATGACTTGAATCAATAGATCAATAGATCAATAGATCAATAGATCAATAGATCATGGAAGGGCATGGGGGTATGGAGGGCCGTTTGATTTACTGATTTACTGATTTACTGCTTTAAGGTATGTAAATATACAAATTTTTTTAAGTTATAAACATGAAAAGAATAAATTTTTAGTAAAAACAAAATGTTTAAAGAAAACAATACAAAATAAATAAAAGTTTTTGTGTTATGTTATACAAAATATGATTTGAATCAATAGATCAATAGATCAATAGATCAATAGATCATGGAAGGGTAGGAGGGTATGGAGGGTAGTTTGATTTACTGATTTACTGCTTTAAGGTATGTAAAAATGCAAAATTTTTAAGTTATAAACATAAAAGGAATAAAATTTTTTAGTAAAAACGAAAAGTTTAAAGAAACAAAACAAAATAAATAAAAGTTTTTGTGATATGTTATACAAAATATGACTTGAATCAATAGATCAATAGATCAAGGATGGAGTGGGAGGTTGATTTGATTTACTGATTTACTGATCTAAGGTATGTAAAAATGCAAAATTTTTAAGTTATAAACATAAAAAGAATAAATTTTTTAGTAAAAACAAAATGTTTAAAGCAAATAAAACAAAATAAAAAAAACAAATAAAAATATATAAAAAAGTTAAAATTAAAAATTAAAATAAAAATAATTAAACTTATAAAAAAAATAAAGTTTGAAAAATAAAATAAAAATAAGCACAAAGTATAAATGTAAAATAGAAACATAAAAAATAGCAACCAATATATGCATGTTTCAGTTTAAGGAAAAAAATATATTAGTTAGCATTTATAAAAAGAAAATGAGATTTGAAAATATAAATGTCAGTCTTGAACATTTAGAAAGACGGGTTATCTTTGCAAGATGCAATGCAGTTGACGATATGTACATGATAGAACAGGATCAGGTATGTGAACAGTAATAATATTGTATTACTAAACGAATGTTACTAACTAGGCACCGCACC
>JABUQX010014931.1:17500-20000 GCA_015478945.1 Trachelipus rathkii
GGGGAGGTGTGTAGAAATTCTAAGGGAGCCTCAAAACACCTAACTTAGAAACTGTTTAGTGAGAGAAATAATTTGATCATTCCAAGAGAGAAAAGGAGGAGGAGGAGTAAAGGAAACACCACGAATATTAAAGACGGAGGAAAAGTTAAGTTGTGTGTTTTCGAATTTATTGTAGTTTTGTGGAAGATTATGTCGTGTTCTGAGGCATTGAAAAATGCAATTTTCTCCCTGCTCGAATTAGAAATAAAAGGAAAAATTAAAAGTTATTAGCTACATTGCTACCCCTCCTAGTATCACCTATTTGATCCTGGGTTGGTCGACTTTCAAAATAAAGAGTAATACAAGATGTCTAGTAGTCAGCATAGGAATGGATAAGAGAAGAAATGATAGATAGAAAATCGTTAAAGAAAAGTAGAAAAATGTTGCGATAGAACAAAAGTTTGGGGATCACCACAATTGAAAGATTTAAAAGATAAAGGGTGGTCAAACTGGTCATCTACAATCGTGGAACTACTGAAAATTAAATCAGAGAGAAAGTTACAGAAAGAAGGATAGAGCCCGAATAAAGGAAATTTATCAATTAAAGCTTTGTGCTAGACATCAGTATGCGTTATACCAGAGAAAAAGATTCACTGAAGTGCTAAAGTGAAGAGGACCACGAGTAAGAGAGAAAGAAAGGAACATCATCGGTCAAACATTGATTACGGAAGCTACACTGGCGATCTGAAATACGATTAGAAGATTTGAATTATGTTCAAGTCTTTTCCTGTTACGAATAGATTGAAACATTTGAAAAGGAAAGAGGTTAGAACAATAAGATTATAGTTAAAACATTGAGAAATGTCCCTCTTCTTTTTTTTAGGTACAAGTTAAAAGAACGCGTGCATCAATTAGGAAGGAAAGGTCGAAGTTGATAAACAGGGGGCCAGCTCGAAAGTTCAAGTTGGAAAACCACGGATGGAATATCATTAGGAACATAAGCTTTCTTAGATTTGAAGTTCAGAGAAGAAGTTAAAATGTTAAGAATAAACGAGACATAAATGAAGATGTTTGACTGGGCTCACAATTAGATAAAATGGAATTAGAGGCAGTAGTATGAGGGAAGAATTCATTCAGCTTTATCGGAACGCTAAACAGAATGATGTCGTGAGAAGAAACAAGAGGGAGGATTGAATGTAAAAAAAAGCAAAGTTGATATTTTTTTAGCAGCCGTTTCAATCATTAGTGTAAAAGTTTGATGGAAAATTAACAGAAAATAAGAAAAAATAACATAGAGGTAAACTGTGATTTACGAGAAAGAATCAATATATAGTATATATAATAATTATATATATATATAAAAAAAAAATATATATATATATATATATATATATATATATATATATATATATATATATATATATATATATATATATATATATATTTTTTTTTTTTTTTATAAATAAACACTACCATCTCTCACGGGCAGAGCCCTAATCAAGGAGGAGGTGTACTCACTTTACGTCCGAGCAGGACGAAGCCAAGCCCAAGGAGAGAATAGCTCACATTCTCCCACCCGACCAGTTGCGAACCTGGGACCCTCGCTTTGTTGGGCGAGTGCTCTAACACTGAGCTATCGGGCGCTTTTTTATATAAATAAATAAATATATTTAAAAAATATATATATATATATATATATACATATACATACATACATAAATACATATACATAACCTAAATACATATACACATACACAATATATATATACAAATATAAATATCACTACTATTATTAATACTATCACTATCATTACTATCATTATCACTACTATCACTATCACTGCACTATGTTTTAATATTAATATTGTTATGCCTACACAATATTTCACAATATATTAATATTATTTACCACTATTCACTATATTAAAAATTTTCATTAACTAATATTACACTGTATTATTATTATTATTATCATTATCACCACAATCACTGTTATTACTATTACTATGTTTATTATATATATTTCACTATATAATAATATTATTTACCAATATTCACCATATTAAAAATTATCATTAACATTATTATTATTTATCACTATCACCAAAATCACTGTTATTACTATTAGTATGTTAAACGATATATCACCACCATTCGCGGAAAGATAAATGTCATAGAAGGGGTTTCCAGCCCCATGCTACCAGTGGAAGAGAATTTGTAAAATTTACTTCATATGACTCGACGATAGACTTGGGAAACGCAGCTCCACCTTCTGCAATTTAGTGTTTTAAATTTCTTTATAATTTTATATTTGTATTTAATTATCCAAAATAGCCAAAAGAAATGATTTCAAAAATTTTGTTGCTCCTCCAACCAGATTACAAATGAAATAAATTTAAATGTTTAAAATTTTACGTTTTTAAAATCCAAAATCGTAATTTTCTTTTTCCTTGAAATTTCTAGCCACCATGATTGAATCAAATGCTGTCCTTCTCTCTCTCTCTTCTCTTAAAATACTCCA
>JABUQX010014931.1:22500-25000 GCA_015478945.1 Trachelipus rathkii
ATTATTTTATAATTAATTTATATATATATATATATATATATATATATATATATATATATATATATATATATATATATATATATATATATATATATATTATTATATATTATGTATATATATATATATATATTATTATTATATATATATACATATATATTTTATATATATATATATATGTATACAAAGATATATATATTAGTAAAGATATATATATATATATATATATATATATATATTATATATATATATATATATTATTATTATATTATTATATTTATACATATATATTACATATTATTATGCTACATATACATATATATATATATATATATATATATATATATATATATATATATATATATATCAGCTTCAGCCTGAACCCGACATAAAATTCGAAATTTTCAGCCGATTTTGACCAAATAAACACCAAACGAATTTATGCTTACTCAGCACCGCACCGCACATAATCAGGCTCCGACACCCGTGCAATGCTTCATTTCTGACTTGTTCTTATTTGATCTTCATCCTTTCTCCGTCTTCTTCTCTTATGCACTGTATGGTTTTTTTTATTTATTTATTTTGTTTCGAACCCTTTAATGGGGTCCTCATACAATAATGAGGGTTCTGAAGACCATAAAATCTGATTCTAGGGGTTCATCAACCTAGGGAAAGCCATCTTACTCTAGCTATTATACGTTTGTATACAGATTTCAACTCTGACTCCTGTAACGGCTCCGATGTAAGGCTCCGAATCAAAAACCATTCCAGTCTCCCTATCCTTCCACACCTAAAAATCCTTCGCTGAAGCATGTCAACATATCTAAGGCTATATCCAAGTTTAGGGGGGTTCAGCTCACCGTCCCTTTGGATGGGCGTAGCGGCATGAAACCGCAGCATCGCAGCGGTGACACTACCAGCTATATGTGAGCCAAGTTTGAATGGAATCCGATGTCTCTAGCCTCTTCAATTAAGAGAGAATATATATATATATATATATATATATATATATATATATGGTTGTGAAAGATATATATATATAAATATATATATATATATATATATATATATATATATATATATATATATATATATATATATATATATATATATATACTCTCTCTCTCTCTCTCTCTCTCTCTCTCTCTCTCTCTCTCTCTCTCTCTCTCTCTCTCTCTCTCTCTCTTTTTCTCTCTTTCTCTCTCTTCTCTCTCTCTCTCTCTCTCTCTCTCTCTCTCTCCAACACAAACTTTACCTATAAATTATTTTTTTTCTTATTTCCTGTTAATATTTTTCACCGAACTTTCACATTAATGATTGAATACATTTAATAGAAGAACCTTTCTTTGGATTTTAGATCTTTTACAATTGAAGATTTCGTGAGAGAAGAGATCTCTTCAATATTCTTCCTATTTTCTCAATACGAAGAAGATGGAAGAAATCGTTGTTTCTGTTTTATTTTTGGTATTTTCTCTATTCTATTTGATCTATTTATCACGTTTTGCTCTTTATTCTCTAAACTTTTACTTTGTCATATATTTTCTTTCTTCCTTCTTTCTTTCTTTCTTTCTTTCTTTCTTTCTTTATTTATTTACTTATTTATTCTCCCTTTGTTTCCCACTAGATGCACATAAATAGGATAGTTAAGTAGAAGAGCATGACGTAAGTCGAAAAAAGGTTTTATTTTACTTACCATTTATATATATATATATATATATATATATATATATATATATAAAGATACATTGCTAAATATATATATATATATATATATATATATATATATATATATATATATATGTATGAATGTGTGTGTATATGTTTTTGGGTATATATATATATATATATATATATATATATATATATATATATATATATATATATATATATATATATATATATATATATATATATATATATATATATATATATATATATATATATAAAGTATATATATATAAATATATATATGTATATAGTTATATATATATATATATATTTATATATATATATATATATATATATATATATATATATATATATATATATATATATATATATATATATATATATATATATATATATATAGAGAGAGAGAGAGAGAGAGAGAGAGAGAGAGAGAGAGAGAGAGAGAGAGGAAAACTTGTTTATTTTAAAAAAACAAAACAAAAGCAATACCAATTATTTTGTTAAGTTTTGCCAAAATATTTTATATTAAACACCAAGAAAGACATTTAAATTTTTAACAAATTTGTCAATTTAAAAATCCTTTTTACTATAGTTGTTACAGTGGTGTACTCACGATATGTATATATATATATATATATATGTACATAAATATATGTATCTAGTTATATATATAGCTAGATAGGTTACAAATATTTATATATTTATATATATATATATATATATATATATATATATATATATATATATATATATATATATATATTTATATATATATATTTATATATATATACATATTTTTTATATATATATATAT
>JABUQX010014931.1:37500-42500 GCA_015478945.1 Trachelipus rathkii
GCCGCTTTAGCTGCATGTGTAGCCTCATCTTTGAAGCTGTAAAAACCACATGATTGAAGATGAGACTGCTTAGCATCATCAGAAAAGTTCAGTAGATGTTCTATGTAGCTTCTATAAGGATAACTAGCTGCTGAAGTGCCGAGCGAAGTTTCATTGAGGTAAACATCAATCTGATTAAAACAGGAATATAGGAAGTTCGACTCTGTATACACTATGTGGTCGTCACCTGTAGGAAGGTCTGTACCATCAGGGTTTGTCAATTTCGTTTTAAAATATAGAAATACATTAGATGGATCTAGATATTGGTCTGATGTGCCTGGGATATTGAACTCTAAAGGAACGTCAGTGCTGGTGATCGAGTGTGTGGGATTAATGCTGATGAAGTTGCTGTCGCTCACGCTAATCTGAGTAGGATTCATCGAGAAGAGATCCAATTCGCTCTTGCAGCAGTCTGGACTAGCAGGGTGAAGGAAATGCATCTTGCCGGGGCGGTGTTAGGCTGAATAATGAACAAGACTTCAGATGTACCCCCTTATATACATGTTAGCCGAAAGTTGTAGTTAAAGACACCATCTAGTAGTTAAATGGTGAATACATCAATACGTTTTGTAGATTTTGGCCTTCTAGCCTTAGGGTTTTTCCGCACTGTGATTTTCTTGCGGCCTTGCTTTAGACCTGCCCTGACCTGTCATTTTACGTCTTATTTTGCGTTTAACGTCATCGAGCATCTCGTCGGAAACCTCGGCAATCCGCCTTTTTAATGAAGCACGAGGATTGGCTCCTGTCGCTATATCTTGCATCGTGTGCAGGCCTGTTCTTATAGCTTTTTTACCTAGATATTCACCCCCTCTTCTAAACACAGGGATGGCGCTTCGCAATAGCTTAGTGAAAAATCCTCCAAGACCGTGTCCTCTCTGTGATCTCGATCCAATGAATACTCTCTCCATGCTTATTACTTATGTGCCTGGAGCTTCTTTCCTATACTATCTTTACACTGCAAGAGTATACCAATGAATGAAAAAATGCAATTGATTATGTCCCTTATATATCCTGCAGAGTCATTATTTCTTGAATGAATTCCCATAGCATATAGATGGAGATTTTCATTCTTGATTAAAAAAATGTTCCATCATTCATAGCTGAAATGAGTCGTTTCTTTTAATGTTGGACTTTAGCACATTTCAAGTGCCACTTGTAACTGGTATGGCCGCGGCCTTCCACGTCCATTTATATGTACTCTTATAGAGCCGATCGATGACCTGTTTCAGTGAGAGAAGCGCACATTGGGAATGTTTATTACCTTTTGACCTCTTGAGGAAAATAAACCTACCCTAACAGGGAGCTGTAGTTATCGACCCACATATGGTTACTATGTCAGTTGTAACATATGCCCATCTGCCAGGAGTGTATTGCATCTCGGAGGGTGATCACAAGTATAAGTAACACCCTGTTCTTGCTCGTGTCGATTAATTCTTCCTTGGTTATATGTTCGTTTTCTACTGTTTTCATAACCCTTTTCAGCATAGTAGGTACATCATGGAGGACATCTAACCAGCCTTCACGTTCATGAACGTGTTTCCGCTGCCATGACGATCTCCTGAGGAAAAACACATCGATGTCTCTAAGGTTAATGCCTGCCGTTGATCTCAAAGTAATTAATACTTCATCATCAGAGGGATGAATATCTGTATTGTAAATTAGATCTCTACACATATTACTAGTCGCTAAAAGCGTATTTAAATAACTGAACATTGCAGGAACTGACTTAAAATAGGATTTCCTCATTACAATTCTTTCATAAAAGTATTCTCTTGTTCCCATAGTGACGCGGTTTAAAGCGCCTGTGTTCTTCACATCCAATATAGTTTCAACACAATCTACACTTCTGTAAACATGCATCCAAAAAGATTATGCGGGACATTTTCCACATCTGTATTTAATATCACTTCACCACAGCCCGACTTCTAAACGTCTCTTTCAAGGTCATAGGGTCAGTAGACTCTGTCGTGAAGTCTGAAGAGCTTATTATCAGATGTAGATCATCGAAGCCGAGAAAGGCAGAGTCTAAATAGAAGTGATCTGTACCGCCCTGCGTCTCATGATAACTGATAATGCATTCTTATTTCACTTGCTTTTATGACACGAGTGAACTTGTCAGGATATCCTACCCATTTACCAAGTACTGTTTATTTGCCCTTTCTTTCGAGGCTAATATCTTTTCAAATTTATACACATTTACTTCAGGATTGAAAGCGTTATTTTTTGTGATTTCCTGGTTTATAAAAACCTCTCTTATCTTTTCACCGTATAAATCCTCCAAATAATATATTTTAAGCCATCGTAAGGGAAGTCTCGAATATTGTGGACTTTGAAAAAGCCTTTGATAGGCACCCTGATTCGTAGCCTTTCCTAAACCTTTCGCCTGTCTGGAGACTCGACATAATCGCCTAAGCACAACACTCGAGATTATCCTTATGTTTCCTGACTTCTTCGTGGTGAATGATCCACCTCGTAGGCTTTATGTTTTCGACATTTTTAGAGGGGTGATTTGTAGTTCTATGGAACGATCTATTATAAGAATGAGCAAGGTCTTGTAGTATGTCAATATACTTAAAAGTGTTCATGCGGGTAAAGTACCGGTGCATTTTCTCCTTGATAGTACGCTGTACTCTTTCAACTATAGCTGCTTTATTCACTGAGAATGTATTGTAATACCCCATGTCGTGCTCTTTAACTAATTCTTGAAATTCACGACCTAGAAACTCACTGCCTTGGTCAGTCCACAGCATTCTAGGCCATCGCTTGTCACCCTCTATAATTTCTCTCAAAGCGTCAGATACAGTACCTGACTTTTTATCTTTTAAAGGTTTTAACCATAAATATCTAGAATACACATCAATGGTGAAAAGTATGTATTGATATCCTTCGTTGTACGAGCTGTATTTAACCATTTCGGATAAATCCAGCTGCCATACGCTATCGAGACAGGGGGCTATGGTTTTCCGGGTAGGAAATTTTCTGCGAACAGGTTTATGTAGAGTGAAAGCCTCCTCACCCTCTAAATATGCTTTCAACTCTTTCCGTCCAATGTCCGGAAACCTCGAGGCAAACCTTGTGAATCCACCATAGCTATTAGGCTCCTTCACATCGTAATAATACTTATCAACCACTTCCTTAGCCTCCATGGTGTCTACTGGCGTGAGTTAAAAACATTTATATTTATATAATATATATATTATAATATATATATATATATATATTATATATTATATATATATATATATATATATATATATATATATATATGGTTAAAATATATTCTATTTACTACTTAAAAATAAAACTTATTTATTCATCACAGTGACAAATTAGAACAATGAACAATTAATATATAATATATATATATATATATATAATATATATTATATATACTATAAATATTATATAATATATAAAATATATATATATATATATATAAATATATATATTAATAAATATATATATATATAATAGTATAGAATATATATATATATATATATATATAATTGAATTAATAATATTAATAACCACAGCGTGCTATGAATTAATCCATTTAAGACTGGCGTACGGTTTTTTCTCTATTCCTTTCTTTAACACCCGTTTGAATTTATCTGAAGCATAGGACATGCCTGAAGGACTAGAATCGGGCCTTGGCGTTTTAGGAATATCATCCAAGTCTGCTAATCTGCGTGTGTTCAAGATTAAAGAGCGGGGAAAATTTATAGTCTGAAGCTCTTGCTTGATTGTAGGCCATCCTGTTACAGCGCTCTTCTTCCAATCGCGTGAGAGATCAGCTATTAAATCCACAATGTTTGACCCTTTAACTATCTCATCATCAATAATGATTTGACCTAACTCATTCCAAGCTATTTGTTCTTTTAAAATATTATAGAGAGTAAGACCTGATCTGCGAGCCCGGGCTGGCAAGCTCTCCTCTAGGATATTTCTTAAGCTGTCTTCTATCTTCATCTCAGGTTTTACTTCTTGCGGCAAAATTGCTTCCTGTACGTCAGACTTATTTAGTGGTCCCTTTAGATGCAAATCCTTGAGACTTAATAATTTCTGCATTGCATCTTGGTATAAGATACGCTTCTCATGGATGTTAATGTCTGAATTTAATATCCGATACACCTCTTGCTCGTAATTGCTTATCTGTTCAACTTTAGGGTCGATCAAGCTGTAAGGCAGAGCTGGCTGCTGAATTTGTGCAGCACTCAAAGGTTGTTGATTCTCTAGAGAGAAATGACGCTGATGATTTGGGGGTGGAAATTGCAGTGAGGAAGACACCCCGTAAGGCTGTGGTTGTGTAGGCTGAGTGTGGGCTCTCTGCAACGATGAAGTAGTATTACATTTCATTTTCTCATACTCGTTAAACGGTAATACAGCGACCTTCTTCATTATGAAGATATCCACTTGGTAATCAGAGGAGCAATAACTGAGAAAAGTAGAGGCAGGAATACACCACCCCCCTTCTGCAACACCTTCTTTTTATTTTTCAGATGCTTTATGTTACGGGAGAGTTTTTTAATGGTGTTTCTATGTCGACGCAGCTTTACCTTCTGAGGTCTGTTTAAAGGAACATTCCCCTTTATAAGATTTAAGCAGAGTTCACATACACACTGGATGAACTTCTCATCATCACAGATTATTTTGCGCTTTTCAGCCGGTTTCAGCTTTTTAAATCTTTTTATAAGAGGTAAATACTTTACAACTAAACTACTCATTATTCATTCAGGAATGTACACAGTTTCTATCTCATGCGGTAGAATGTTAGTGCGGAGCAGGACTCTATGCGTGTTCCTAGGATGAAGTTCACACAGCAAGTATCCGTACGGGTCCGAAGTAACTTCTTTATATACTTTCAAGAACTCTTTTCTTGCTGACGGGAACATCTGCGACCCTAGAACATTGACCTGACTCATATCTCTTCTTTGACCAAACAGGATCAGATACTGAGTGTT
>JABUQX010014931.1:47500-50000 GCA_015478945.1 Trachelipus rathkii
ATTTACTGGTAAGCCAGATGATATGCGAAATGTGCACAGATAAGGAAGGTGAACAAGTATGTTCACATTGTGGTCCAAGAACAAGAACATTTAAATTAGAGACCGAAAAAACGCCTGTAAATCAATTTATAGACTTCCTGATGGAGTTTTCAGAGAAAAATCCTAAGTCAAAAGTAGTTGTTGCTGCACATAATGGCGGAAAATTTGATCATCAGTTCGTATATGCATCATTACTGACACACCCAAGTTCAGATTCTATCAGCAGAAGTCCTATAAAAAGAGGTAATAAAATAATTTCAATGGGATCGAATGGAAATATAGTCTTCAGGGATACATTGCTTTTCACACCATGTGCATTGAAAAGCATGCCTAAGTGCATGGGTGTTAGTGAAAAAGACAATTCCAAGGGTTTCTTTCCCTATACATTTTTAAATGAAGATACATTGAATTATAAAGGATCTATCCCTGATAAGAAATTCTTCGAAGTAGATAAAATGTCAACAGATGAAAAGCTAGAATTTGAAGAGTACTATAATAAGTTTATAGGTAAAGAATACAATATTTTTGAAGAATGTGAAAAGTATTGTACCCAAGATGTTAATATACTAAGAAAATGTTTTGAGAAGTTTAGAGGTAGCTTCATTAAAGAATTTGATATAGATTGTCTAGATAACAACACAACAATTGCATCTTTATGCTTTACACTTTATAAAAATGTGTTTATGCCTGAGGAAAAAATTACTATTCTAGGTCGAGAGAACCCTAAACCTTTCACCTATGAAGCAATTCGCTGGCTCTTGTATCAAGAAAAATTGAACAATATAGACATAAGGCATGCTCGCAACGGTGGAGAGAAAGGGTTTAAAATTAAGAACAAGTGGCTTTACCCTGATGGGTTTGGTTATGTAAAAGGAGTGAAAACTGCGTTCCTATACCATGGTTGTGCATGGCATGGACATAAAGATTGCAATAAAGGAAAAGGTATGCTGCATGGCGTATCGGCTGTTGACCGCTACAATCTCACCATGAAACAAGAAGATAGGTATAAAGAAGCCGGGTTTAATGTAGTACGTGTGTGGGAATGTGAATGGAAGGTTCAAAAGACCCAAATCATTCAAGATCCTGATCATACCGATGAAAACATAAGCATTAGTGACTATATTCAACGTCTTAGCAATGATGTTGTTAACAACAGACTCATAATAGACAATTCATTGTTTGGAGGCCGCACTGAACCATTCGTACATTACTACCCTCCAACTAAAGGACAGAAGATCATGTATTTAGACTATACATCGCTTTATCCTTATGTTCAGAAACGAATGAAGTACCCTTGTGGACCCCCTGAAAAACTAATAGGTGATAAAGTACCAGACATTGAATCATTTAAGAATGGTATCAATGATAAATATTTCGGTACAGCTTACATTAAGATTCTTCCCCCTCAAGACTTATACATCCCCGTCCTCGCTAAACGAGCCAAAAATAAATTAATATTTCCACTTTGTGTAAAATGTGTTGAAGAAAATTGTGCGAAATGCAATCATGATAAGAATGAACGTGCTATTGAAGGTGTATACACAACACCTGAAATTCAGTTAGCATTAGAGATGGGGTACGAAATAATTAAAATTTTTGAAGTTTGGTCTTTTAAAGAGAAGGAGTTTTTATTTGAAGGATATGTGAACCACTTTTTAAAAATAAAAACAGAGGCATCAGGACCACCAAATAATATTCACGAAGACGATCCTGATTACGAGGAAAAACTTAAAGAGTTTGTCCGTCTTTTCAGAGAAAAGGAAGGTGTCGAACTTGATATTAACAATATCAAGAAAAACCCTGGGATGCGGTTCATTGCAAAATTATGCCTCAATTCTCTTTGGGGAAAATTTGCACAAAATACGCCTACAAGAGGAGATGTAGTATGTACTAGTGATAAACAAGTATGGGAACTAATCAATCAATGTGACAATGAAGTCACTAGCGTTATTCCAATAGGCTGTAAATATGTTGTAACAGTTGTCAAAAATGCACTAGCCGAACGCACGTCAACTGTTACAAATATTCCTATCGCATCGTTTACGACTGCATATGCACGTATAAAATTATACGAGCTCCTTAACAAAGTCAAACAAAGGGCGTTGTACTGCGATACAGACTCTTGTATTTTTGTCGCTGGAGAAAACGATGAAGTTATTGAAACAGGAAACTTTTTAGGTGAACTAACAGATGAAATAGCAGAATACGGTTCTGAGGCATACGCCGATTCCTTTGTGTGTACTGGACCTAAGTCTTATGCTGTTAGAATAAGAACTGCAGATGGAAATATAAAATATATTGTAAAAGCCAAAGGTCTTACAATCAATAAAGATACAAAGGATACTATTAATTTTGAAAAATTGTTAAAGTTAACGTTTGATCATTGCTCTGAAAATAGTATAGGTCACGATGAGTCATTGTACAATGATATCAAAAACCATGATGTTACAGTGAAGGCAAT
>JABUQX010014931.1:55000-62811 GCA_015478945.1 Trachelipus rathkii
TTTTATATTTAAATTAATATATAAAAATATTAATAAAAATTATTATTATATATTATAATAATAAAAAACAATTGACCATATAATATGGATTATATAAATATAATATATTATATATATATATATATATATATATAATATATTATATAGTATTATATATAATTATATATATATTATTAATTTATATATATATATATAGGTATATAAATATTATTTTTTATATTATTTATATTCATTACTATTGAGGAAATATAAACAATTCAAGATAAGCACATGTTTTTTCTTATTTTTGAGTAATTTATTCGTGAATTGTGGCTACAATGTACTAGCAATATAATAATGAGGATACGTTACCCATACCAGGATTGCTGTAGCACGTTTGGGAATTATTATAATTATAATAGAAATTCTACACCAAGAGTCATGTAAGGTATTATAGAAGATAAGAACAGTTGTAAATATTACATTAAAAAAAAATAGCTAGACTCACTGAAATTAATGGCCGTTAATGGGTTATAAATGATAAATGTTTACTAACTCGGTCACACCTGCAAGCGACGGTTTCACAGACAAGGGTAACTGCGGGATACCTGGCCAATTTCTAATACTTAACAGTCAGCACAAACCCTACACACTCCTTCCTCGTTCTTACTTGCCATTGCGCGCCTCCGTTACTTACGCGCCTTCTATACGAAAGCCTTCCTTCGACTCTCTTCTCTTTCTTTCTTCTTCTATCTTCTTTCTCTGTTTCTCCTCGTCTATCTTCCTATTGACAATTTATACTTCTACTTTACTTTTTATTCAGAGTATAGGGACTCAACCCTCTTATCACTCGGAGTTAGGGTCTCTAGACTACCGAACATGAACCCATAAACTCCGACTCCTGTCTCCGAAATCCTGACTCCTACAATATCCGATCTCCGTCTCCGTACTCCGACTCCGAAATTTCATTCCAGCCTTTCTCTGAGTTTCAATCTTCTATTTTATTTTAATTTAATTTTTTTAAATTTTTTATGAGGGGGCTTATGCAGAGAGTATCCCTCCTTACAGGGGACCAGAGTTTTAAACGTAATATCTCGAGTCTCCGACTAGAGATTACGTATCATAGCTCACATCCAAATTTTCACATCCAGAGATTAACGTTAAGCTCATAACAGGGTTTTATAATCATAAGTGACGAATTTAGATCACCTTTGGCAGCAATAAGGGCAGCAATACCCCTTAGGGGAATGAGAATCAGGCAACGGTCACAACTAAAGACGAGCCTGTGACATCTTACCCTCATGGCTCGATGTATATAACGCTAAAGGTCCTAATTGCCTAATTCGTTTGGCTACCACCCTGACCACAGCACACTAACATTGGCGAGCCGATATGATATCTCTCCTCACATATACACGACTGTCGACTGCGCGAAAGGAGCGTCACCACTTCTCTAGGATTTACTATTCTTAGCACCTTACGAGGCTTAGAAATATATTACATCGTTTTTCGAGGCGTTCCTATCTCATTATATAAGATTTACTCAGGAAATCTTCTCTGCGCAGAGGTGTCAGATCCTATAACCTATTCCTTTCTATATCAGATGAGTGAAGTGGGGTTGATACTTTTCAAGCACCGATGTACACACTTACTTAACAGCGATTATAATAGAGACATGTATCAAACACTCTTATTGTAATTATTTTCTTTCGATTCATTTTTCAGTGCTAAATGCCACCAGAGCACGTATGAAAGATCGATTTAGGGGTATCGATCACGATAAATTCGATTGAACCATTCAAAATGATGACTATCATTTAAAACCTTCCTAGGAACACAAAAGCCCCTCAGGGTGCTCCGCCCCAACTTTTGGGCTAAAATCCTTGAGTTTTCAGGCTTCAGACCTCGGAAGTCGGTCTTTCAGACCTTAAATTCGGTCTCGCCGACCTTAAAAAACCCTAGGTTTGACGTATCAAACGTCAAAATCTAGTGAAATGATGGAAATTTCCAAGTCAGTTGCCGACATGACTGGAATTTCCAAAATCTCCGAAAGTGGTTTCCAAGTCTTTGCCTTCGACGTGCAGGGCTGCCAATGGGGAAAATCCCAAAATCCTCCGGAGTTGGGGATCTTGACCTGAATTATGGACAAAACCTTATTAACGTACACGTAGGCATAAAAAAACGTATGGCGAAGGATAATGTATAAAACTGAGACGAAAACCTTGTATAACGGAGATTAAGGCTTAGCTCCTATAATTAGATAACGCAATTAAGACCCGCGTGTGGGGCTCTAGAGCCCTATTATTGCGGAGGATAATCCTCTCCGCAACAAGGGAATTATCATAAGTGTGTAAAGCCTGACAAGATTAGGTTAGGAGTCGGGTCTCTACGAGCAGATTTATGGCTAGAGTATATTAACTGACCCTATATCTTATATTATTATTGATTAGCTTGAGATAATATTTCATTGAAATGGGTTTATAGTCTTGCTTCTGATAAAACAAAAAAGTATTTATAATAAATATATTTTTTATAATTTCTACCTTTATCCCTCATTTTACTAAAGCATGTATAAAGCTGCGTCCCAAAAATGGGACATTGGCCGTTATTATGGGTTTAATAATATACAAGATCATATTATTAAACTGTTTACATTAAACTGCTTCGTGTATCTATCATGTAACATATATTTATGTTACATTAATTGAGAGCATTGTACATCATAGCACAATAAGATATAACCTTTATATTTTATCTAAAATGTTATTAGATAGTGAACTAATAATTTTATATTTATCAAATATTATACTATCGATATTTTCTTTTTATATATATATGAACACGTAAGAAATGTTTTAAATACAAGTCACTGATGTAATTAAATTCATAAAAGAATTTGCTTTGTTATTTCTTATAGAGTATATATTTTCTATCAATAAAGTATTTTTGATAAAACGCCGCTCTACTACTCAAAAAGCATAAGAAAGAAATATATGTCTAATTGATGTTACTATATTCATTATATATTGAATATCCAAGAATCTTTTTTTCTCATTTCTAATATTCTAATCTCTTCTATTTTTAATACAGTTATGAGTCATTAATTTTAATGGTTATATTTAGAGTCAAAATTACAATATATATTTAATTTTTATTTTAATTTTTTATATTTATTATATATTTCTAATTTATTTTGTATATATATTTAATATTTTGAATTAATTTTAAATTTATTTATATTATTTATTTCCATTTTTATTTTTTTTTCCATTATTATTTTTTTTTTTTTGTTTTTTTTTATTTTATATTTTTATATTTATTTTATTTTATATAATATTTTTATATTTTATTATATTATTTTCTAAACTTATTATTTTTATTTAATTATATAACATTTTTATTTAGCATTTATTAACAATTGAGTTTTAAATTTTATTATATATTTTCATTAATTTAAGTTTTGTTAACTTTTTTTTTATTTTAATTGGGGGAGGATGCTTGATTTTTATGTTATCGTGCTTGTTATTAATTTTAGATTTATACTTTTGTGTTATATATTATTTATATATAGTTTTTATTTTTGCATTATACTTTGAGTTTTAATGTTTTTAATTTTTTCTTTTTTTTAGTTTTTATTTTTTTCATTTTTAATTTTTATTGTTTCTTTAAAAACTTTGTTTGTATTATAGTATATTTTATATTATTTATGTATAGAACTATTTAATCTATATTAGTTTATATTAATAACGGTATATAAAAGATTTACGTTTTTAGTCATATACTACTAAATCATATAGTAATATCAGTAAATACAAAGTCACCCTAATCACCCACCTTCCACCATCTATTGATGATACCATATATTGATCTATCTAGATACTATATAGATTTCAAGTATTACTATTATTCGAGTGTACTCATAATTGAGGTATATAATAAACATAAACTAAATATAAATCAAAGTTTATTCTTATTGTTATAGTAAAAAATCTACCTAGAATAATATAAGCTGACGTAACAAAGTTCGGTTTCACAATTTTAATAAAGCTCATGAAATCATCTGAACTAAGAAAAATAATGTACAAAGACACAAAGACAAACCTAATACAACTTACACATGAATAACTGTTAACAATTAACAATAGACCTAACACTCACTTAACTACCAGTAATATAGATAAACTAACATTAACATATATATGAATAAAACGTGTTAATATATTCCTTTAACTTGTTTTTGGAGATATAGAATATCATCTACTTCTTTAATATATATATTAACGTATTATTTAATCGTACACTGACACATGATTAAAATTATTAGCAAAAAACATATAACTACAACATTAGGATTAATTATACAAATGCTGATTACAACGTGAATATATTACTCACTCACTAAATAACGTATATTAAGGTTTTTCACACATACAATAAATGAGCTAACTATAGAAACTATAAAATATTATAAATGATACAACGGCAAACCCTGACCATACACCTTAAGCCAGAAAAATACTGACTATATACAATTAAACAAAGTTTATATCTACAATACTTATGGCATAATATGATAAGTATAGCTAACACATACTAGCATCATATATCAAATAATAAAATTATAATCACTATTTCTACTAACTTTTTTATCACATTATGAGCATATCAATTTAAGCTATATACAATATGTATATTTTAAATATTCCACACATTAATCAATTAAGGTAATTATAATATTTAATACAAAGATTTATTCAATATATTACTAAACTATGGAACTATTAGTGATATTGAACTATTAATAAGCATATAAAATATAATTGAAGTACTTAACAACTAACCACACATGATTTATAATACACTATATATATATATAATATTATATATATGTAAACATATATAATTCCATATATAATTATTAATATAGCTAACTAATAATATCTGTAAGTTGTTATATAGTTAGTCTTTATATAGTACTAGCTATTAGAATTATTAGTATTGGTAGGTTTGTGTGTGTTTATTATTTTATGTATGATTGGGGCGTGTTGAGGTAGAACTGGTTGTTATAATCTAATTATTTATATGATATGGTTCTATATATTATATATATAATATATATATATATATATATATATATATATATATATATATATATATATATATATATATATATATATTATAATATATATTATATATATATATATATATATATATATATATATATATATATTGGGTGGAAGAAAACAGGCCCTTAAATTTTTTTTTTCGATTTGAATTTCTAATAGCGTCCAAAGTTGCCTTTGTACATTCTAATAAGATTACAAAATTTCATGCTCTACTACAACGTTTTTGAAGGTGCCGCAAAGTAGCCTAAAGTTTGAAATTTTTTTTAGAATTAATAAAAATTCAAATTTGGCTGCGTATATTTTTATTGAATTTATATACAGTTGTACACATTTACTGGGAAGTAATGCAATTAGTAACAATAAAGTCTTCTTAGATTAAAAAAAGAAAGACAGTCTGCACAAAATATTATGCACAATAAGAAATTGACTTTAGAGCAAATTTTTATATTTTTCTCATTTTTTACCAATTTATTATGCTTTGTTAACACATGTTACAGTAATTTAAATAAAAGAAAATGAAACAAGGTGAATCGCATATTATGTGGTACATGTATACAAAAATTTCTTTATAATGAGAACCAAAAATGTAAATCAATTAAATCCTTGATAAGATTAATAATTTCCCAACGTTTGAAAATTTTTGTTTTTTACTGCATTGGCACATGAAATGTTTTTTTTTTTTTTTTATGTTTTTTTGTATCGAATTTTGGCATATTCTTTTGAGATACAATTTTTGCATTAATAAAACCTTCCCTTGAAGATGATCTACAGACAGACAAAGATGACTCAGTAACTAGTTTAACAGCTCTTTCCACGACTTGTGTGTGACATGGGAACCTGGGAAAGTCAATTAACGGGTTCTCCACAACAGTTGATTCTGAGGTTTTCATAATGAATTGTTTAAGGGAATCATTGGAAATATACTTTGTCATTGGGGGCTCTGTGATTTCAATGTCGTACCATAGGATCATATAAATGTAATCTTTAGCGTCAAAGTCGATTTTTTGGAATTGTAAACTTTCTATTTCCCAAGTCCACTCTCTGCCCTTGCTTTTAGAAGTCTGCGCAAACCAAGCTCTCTTATATGTTTGCGCTCATCGCATAACATGGACAAAAGAATATTTTCCGCAGCAGCAAAGTAGCCGTTTCTTTGAATAACTGGATCTATTATTTTTTTAAGATCAGTAGTTAGATAGCGTGAGTAAGAAATAAGCTTCCAGAGATGTTTAGAACCATTCGAGCATGAAGGTGTCAACTTAACGTTAAACCACACAGGTGCATAAACTTTTACAATAAAGTTAGCCAGAATTTGAAGGTTGTTAGTAGGTTTTTCAGTTGCCACATACAATCGAAGTATTCGATTTGCTAATGTAAGCCATCTTGAGTTAACAGGTTTTCCAGGGTTTTTCAAAGGTAAATCCAACGAGCAGTTTCCACTAGATACAGCAATACACATTTCCATTAAGTACTTCTGATCTGTACTTAAATCACTTATATTTTATAATGAAGGAAGGTTATTTTCAATTGGTAAAAAGGGTACCACAGGAAGCTCATGACAGTTTTGCAGATGCTTACCTAGCTCTCCTTTAAACTCATTGGGACCCTTAGTTTTCCCATCTAAAGAATAAAAAAGGTGGCGTAAAGGCAGTTCGTTACCATGGAATAAGCAAACTAACCATTGCAGTGATCTTCCTATTTTGTTTTCCAACAATGAAATCACACCATTATTGACTCCAGTATTTACAACTGTTCCATCACATTCAATTGCGGTAAAATTCAAAAGTTGTTCGTTATGTTCGTTATCTCGGAAAAACTCAATCATGCTCTCTGCAATATCTTTTCCAGTACCATATCTTGGTGTTACATGGCCTAAAAACTTTGATTTTGGTTCTTCTATTAGCGAAACGTGCTCTTCTTTAGTAACCATTTTATAAAACTTATTTCCTTTCTTTTCTTGAATAATTGTCTTGTCTTTCCTTTCATCGAAAAACAATCCCCTATTTTCGGTTATCAGACCCTGACTGTCTTGAATGCATTTTTCCCGGTTCTTTGATCTTTCTCGTCTAATTTTCACTCGATCGATTACTTTACTTTTGTCATCATTATTTATTAAACCTAAGTCCTGCAAAGTAACGCTTGCTATTGCTGCAGCAGCTCTATCAGATATTCCTGTGCGATCACATATGGAGGCAACAGACGGCAGTTTAATGCGCATTTGAGCTATTTTATTGGTTTCTTGTAATGCTGAAGAACCTGCTAAATTTGTCTCTTCTTGTAAAAAGCTCTCTTGTTCTTCATCACTAACAGTGAGCTTTTCTGTCACTTCCTCTTCTTCCGTGCTGTCATCACTATCAGTAAACGTTGATATCATTGTGGTATTTTGTGAATTTTCTTGAGTAAATTTAAATTTCCTCTGTATTTCTTTACTTTTCCTTGCATCTTTCAATAACAAAGCGTTTGTGGTAACCCTATCAACATTACCCATAACCATTTTCCTGGACGATCGTTGATCTTTCAAAAATTCCTGCTCTAAAAAAAGGACTTTCCTTTCTTTTTTACAACTACATTGTTGAAAGTCTAAACGTTTGCAGGCAGCAATATCAAATTAGAGTTTAGCATGTTCTTTAAATGTAACAAGGTTTGAATTATGCTTTTCTGATTCTTTTCTTTTTATAGATCTTAACAAATTTCGGTACCTGTCACAGG
>JABUQX010014932.1:0-10000 GCA_015478945.1 Trachelipus rathkii
CAATATTATATAATCGATTATCTTTTCTAAAATATCCATGTTGATACATTACCCTCAACCTGGTTTAAATTCGATATTACCAAAAAAAAGTAATTATTTGGAGCTTATATTGCAAGAAAATATAAAAACGCAAATTATTTTTTTTTAAATCACATTCATGTTTGATAGGTATAAACTATAATACGGAACATCACTCTGGTATTATTTTTAATAAAACAATTAAAATCATTGCCTCATTTACCGTTTATTTTACAGATATATATAGTTATCATTAATATATTATATATAATAATATTTATAACATAGTATATTATATAACTATATATATCTATATAATATATATAATATAAGATACTATAATATATTTATACTATATTATATATATATATATATATAATATATATTATATTATATATTATATTTAGATTAATATATATATATATAATATATACACCGATCTATTATATATACCGGATATTATTATAATTAATAATATATTATAAATGTCTATTTAAACTCACTAATATCGATCCACATGTTATATATTCTTTGCTTGTGTTCTGAAAATTTCTTTGTCTAAGAATGGTTAATCTCTGAACTATGATGTATACAATGTGGTATTACCTTATCTGTTACCATATCTTGGGAATGCCACCTACATCACAAACTGAGAACGTATTATGAATGAATTTAGAGGTATTTCACAGCAAAGCAGATACATTAAAGGTTAGAATCTGCAACACTACCCCACTCACCAATCATGTTGCTTAAGACCAACTAATTTTATTTAAATGAGGTTTTACAAAAAGACAAAGAATTAAAATGTTATTCATGAAGGCCAACAATGCCAAATTAAGGTTGATTATGATATATATATATATATATATGATATTATATTTATATATAATATATATATATTATATATTATATATATATATATAAATATATATATATCAATATATATTAGTATATACTAATATATATAATATTATTTATAAATTATATTTTATATATATGATTATTATTTGAGGATTAGCATCAATGGGTGGTCATTCATTAGGTTAGGTCGTAGGGCCATGTCAGATCCATCTAAGTTAGGTCTAGGGCTACGTATATCCATCTAGGTTAGGTGTTAGGTTTGTTCATCGTCATCCATATAGGCTAGGTCTTGGTTTAGGACCCTCATAGTTCAGGTTGATAAGTTTTGTTAAGTATACAAGGTAAATCTGTGTCTACCTAACTAAATCTATAACCTTTAAGTCCTAAGCGGTCACTGTTGACGCATTTCTGTGATTGATTTTATTGGACAAATTTATCGATTTTGCGATTTTTTGGTATAAATCGGTACTAAATAGTATCGATTTTATATATTCATATTAAATATCTCATACTGCCCAAAAATTGAGCCAGTATTCTTTCAGCATGGCGAGAAGTGAGTGTTGGAGGCTCTCTCCTCAAAATTTGATTTGATTTTGTTGCGTGAAAGTAGCTAATTTTTATTTCTTTAATTTAATTTATTATAAAAGTTTTTTTTTACGTGTGATTGTTCATATTGTTATGTAGGAAAAATGTGAGATCTGAAAAAAAAGAAATATGTATTTTTAGTAATATTTTCGACTCAAAAAATTAAACCTATCGCCTGCTCTCCGGCTGCCTCAAACGTGTGTACTTTGAAAAATCATTGCTGGTCACCGGGTAGTGACCGCTTCGGACATCGAGTGCGGCTACTTGTTTTTTGCCCTAAAAACTCAAAAAAAGTTGTTGAAAATTTTTTATTGGTTTTTTTTTTGTTTACAATTTTTTATGTATATTATATTTATTATATATGTGATATATATGTATAATATATATATATATATAAATATCATATTTTATTATATATATAATCATATATATAGTAATATTATATTATATATAATATTATTAATATATATATATATATTATATCTGATTTTGAAAATCATTGTCAGTCATGGAGGCTGTTCTAGTTTTGGGCCAAAATCAAAAAATTTTAAATTTTTTTTTTATTCCAATTTTTATTACTTAGTATATATATATATATAGATTAATATATATATATATATATATATATATACTATATATAATATATATATATATATAATTTATAAATATATAATATATATATTATATATTATATATATAAGTATATATATATTATATAATATATATATCGAAATATATAGTATATATTATACCATATATTATACTATATATAATTATATATATAATATTATAGTATATTATATATATGATTATATATATATATATATATATTATATATATATATATATAGTAATTATATATTAGATTATATATATAATATTTATAATATATTGCCCAGCTAACAATTTTTATTTGTTAAACAACAACACATTTATGTAGATTTTCCATTCAGCTTTAATCGTTGCGATATTATAGTTAGTATTATTATTAGTTTATATTAGATATATAATAATATATATATATATATATATATAGTTATTATATATAATTTTATATATTATATATATATATATATTATATATCTTTTATATTATTATTATAGTATATATATTAATATATGGTACATTATATTTAACAGACAAGTGATCCCGGTGTATATATATAACATTCTTGACAAGTACGGTATATAACTTTTGTGCTGTTTCCCAATAAGAAATTTCTGCAAGATATTCTTTTTTGAAAACTGTCAGTTTTCGTTTGCGCCATGGATTTGGCAAGCGCTTGGTGTGTTGAGGGTGAGAAGGGATTTCTCTGTGTTGCCATAACTGTCACCCCAAATCGACTGAAAGGAATTCACTATCAGCTTATATGAAAAAGCAATCTGATGAGAGGGGTAAGGGGGGAGCTATGTATGATTGCGGTGAAATGATGTTACTGATTGATGTTATTTGTCATCTGTACGGTGGTTTTGATCACAATCGGTACACCTATTATTTCCAATTTATGTGGTATTGAACCAACGATAGGTTGCCGCATCTGGTGGGAAGCTTATAGTGAAAACAAAATCTTGATGATCGAGAGGCCATGCAGTTCTTGTGTGTCTTCTTATAGAGTACAATCTATAGTAACCTTGATTTTCATCATTATGGCCCTCTCGGAGTTGATTCAGTGACGTGGATATATTGCTCATTTGAGAGTTTTATTACCGGATCAACTTCAAGTCCAGAAAATGATACACTCGTATCTTTTTATTATTTGTTGGACCTTAGCGTTGTCAATGCTTGGCTGTTATACCAGAGGGTCCATGGTGAGCAAAGGTCTCCTCAAACAGAACATGCCACTAGTCGATTTTTCAAAAACGACAATAGACGCATGGGTCTGTAATAATTTGTCAAGAAGTAGTGGCACCCGTAAGAAGACCTTCGAAATCGGATCGCGCCTGGGCCCAGAGCAAACTGGCTCAGAACGCATTATAAAACACGAGCAATTGCTCCCGGCCACAATCTGGCATGCATGACAACCTGCCAATGGACCTGGAGATCCATTGCTTTGGTTCGTTTACAGAGGGATGGATGGAGAAAACTTTATTAACTTTTGCAAAAAGCTCGAGATGTCAGTCATTTGCGACCAATCTAGCAATGTCATCTTTGCCTCCTCCCTCGGCAACAAAATTACCCACAGCTTTGATTATCATATCATAAGCATTGTCTAGCTTGGTTTTTACCCCTCTCGCTTACCTATGCCTGCTTCTATATAATTTATTATGTATTATACATATATATATATATATATCATATATACTATATAAACTACACTATATTAATATATATATATATTATGTATATATATATATATATTATTTAAAAGCCGTATAATATTATTATAAGATTTTATAAAAATATTTATTTTAATGAGTAATTATATTATAATATATATAATATATCGAAAAAGAATTATTAGATACGGCTATATATTATAATATATTTTTTATATATGAAAAAAGAAACAATTTATAATTTAATTAAATTTATATAATTATATAATATATATATATTAATATATATATATATTATAATATAATATATTTATATATTATAATACTATTATATATATATATATATATATAGTGATTTTATATTTTCATATTATTATAATTGTACAATATTTATTGTTATTAAAAATGAAAAACTATATATTTATTCTATTTTATTTTATACCTAATTTGTATGTTTTAGTTAAAATTTCATATTTATAGCCTAATTATTGCCAGAGAAAGTGCCAAAAATTTTAAAAAATATATCTCCTAAGTCCTGAACGGTCACCGTTGACCGTTTTTATTTTGGTCATCTAAAAAAATTGTAATTTTTTTTTCAAAAACTGTTCTAAATGTTTTATTAGGGCCCTATTCACCTTTTTAATTTGCAAGGAAATAATTTCCGTACAATTTTTTCATAATTCAGGACTTAATGGGTTAGTAACGCTGATATGAGCATTGTAATCTGTGAAGTCAATTTTTTAAAATATATTTGTCCTATTCCATTCCTATGGGGATGATGACATAAAAAGCTTGGGCAAGATCTTCTCTTCCTCTGTCTCTCTCTCTCTCTCTGCTCTCTCTCTTTCTCTCTCTCTCTCGTCTCTTCCTCTCTCTCTGTCTCGTCTCTCTCTCTCTCCATTCTTCTCTCTCTCTCTCTCTCTCTCTCTTCTCTTCTCTCTCTCTCGTCCTCTCTCTCTCTCTCTCTCTCTCTCTCTCTCGTCTCTTCTCTCGTCTCCACTCTTCTCTCTCTCCTCTCTCTCTCTCTTCTCTCTCTCTCTCTCTCCTCTGCTCTCTCTCTCTCTCTCTTCTCTCTCCTCTCTCTCTCTTGCTCATCTCTCTCTCTCTCTCTCTCTCTCTCTCTCTCTCTCTGTTCTTGTTTCTGTCTCGTGCCCGTGTGCAGTTGGTTACTCAATTTTCATGTGTTGTGCGTGCGTACATGTGTGTACGCTTAACGTCCTTCGGAAACACGTGGCAATACCCTTACCTTTATCTTGCCCAATTCATCGTTGATTCAATACAATGTAGGCATCGCATTAACGAATGGGATCACTACACTCTTTCCCGAGTTCAACGACATGGATAATGTGTTACGGTATCGGCGAACGGAAATGGTCGCTAAGAGCGTCCTCATGTTACCCGGAACGGTTTCCACACAGGAATCACCCCCACCACACAATGTTGGCTCGCCTTCATCAGCGCCTTTGAGATAATTGGGACCCTTTGTCCAGTGTGCATTGGGTGGAAGACCGCATAATACGAGACTCCTGCGTCTTGAGAAGAGGTGCTTAGAGAGAGTCGCCAAACGACCCGGTCGCAACCGTAAGCACAAGCGCCATTGCCATGCAATGGGTTCAAATCAATCACTGTGGCTTCGGGTTCTTGCATCTCTCTCTCTCCTCTCTCTCTCTCTCTCTTCTCTCCTCTCTCTTCCTCTCTCTTCTCTCTCTCTTCCTCTCTTCCTCTCTTCCTCTCTCTTCCCTCTCTCTCTCTCTCTCTCTCTCTCTCTCTCTCTCTCTCTCCTCATTCTTTCCGTTCATCCATCATCTCTCTCCTCTTTCTCCTCTCTCATCCTCTCTCTCTTCTCTCTCTCTCTCTCTCTCTTCTCATCGCTCTGCTCTCTCTCTCTCTTCTCTTCTCCCCTTACCACTCAGAGATGCAATCAGCTCTCCTCACTCGTCTCCATACCAACTCAGATAATATGCTTCTCCGTGCGTCGTCTCTTGACTTGAGTATACAAAGCATGTCCACTCGTCCTCTCTGCTTCTCTCCTACGCACACATAGCATAACATTTAGAATACCACAATATCTCCTGCGTACGACTGCTCTCTCTCTAGTTACTGCGTCTGTCACCTACAGCATTCCACGTGGGCTTTACCTTACATCATCTGCTATACTTTTTACATCGACTCTCAGTGTCATATCCTATACCTCAGTGCTCTCTCTCTTATATCTTCTTCAACTCTCATACTCTAACATGTCTCTTGAGTTCTCTCTCGTCACTCATCAGCTCCTCTTCTGCTTCGTCGCAAGTGGCTTCTTTGAATCACCCCTCGTCTTGCTTCTTCTCTCATCTTATCATACTATATCTCTCTCCTACTATCTCATATATTATCTCTATCTCTTATCTATCTTACTGATCTCTCTATCTCTACTTACTCCTCATACTCTCTGCTCTCTACTCTTCTCTATCTCTATCTTCTAGCTCTCTCCTATCTCTATCTCTATACTATCTCTCATCTACTCGTTCATCTCTTACTCATTCTCTTACTCTATAATAATATATCGCTATCTCCTCCTATATAGTATCTCTATATCTCTCTCGTACTATTTACTCTCTACTCTCTCTCTCTCTATCTCTCATCATCTCTCTCTCTCTCTCATTCACTCCTCGGGTCTACTCTCTCTTCTTCTCTCTCCTCTCTCTTCTCTCTTCTCTCATCTCTTTCGCTACTCTGTCATCTTCTCTACTATATCTTTAAGTTATTTTTATTCCAAAATTGTTCATTTTTTTCAAAATGATTCATAGCTTTAAATTATTGCTAATTCCTAATGATTCAGATCCTCAAAAATAATTTTTAAATTATTGTTATTCCAAAAGGATTCAGTTTTTCTAATTAATACATTCATATCTCTAAAATATTGTTTTTGTAAAATGATAAAGATCATAAAATTATTTTATTATTCCATAATGATTCAGATCTTGAAAATGAGGTGAGCAAATCTTCAACTTATTGTCGTTTCAGAATTATTCAGATCTTCAAAATGATTCATTTACTTCAAATTAATGCTATTCCAAAATGATTCAGATCCTAATAATAATCTAGACCTTCAATTTATTGTTATAAAGATGATTCAGGTCTTCTTATTATAATTATTCCAAAATGATTCAGATTTTCAAATTATTGATATTTCAGTATGATACTGATCATTTTATACTGCTATTCCAAAATCATTCAGAACTATAACTTTATTTTTTATTAAAAAATGATTCAGATCGTTAAAAGGAGCATTCCAGATCTTCAAATTATTGTTACTAAAAAATTATTTAGTTTCTTAATATGAGTTTAATTTTCAAGACATTTTCTAAAATGATTCAGATCTCCAAAATGGTCATGCAAATCTTCAAATGATTGTTATTTCAAAATAATTTATATCATCAAAATGAGTAATGCAGATTCCTCAAATTATTATAATTAAAAAATAATTAATTTCTCCAAAATGCGTCAGATCTTCAAATTATTTATTCAAAATGAAAGATATCTTCAAAATGAATCAGAACTTCAAATTATTATCATTATTTCAGGATGATTTACATCTTCAAATTTAATCAGATCTTTAAATTATTATTGTCAAATATTTTTAAACTTCAAATTGAGCCATGCAGATCTTTAAATAATTGTCATAGCAAAATTATTCAGATCTTCCAAATGAATGAGGTCTTGAGTCATTATTACTCCAAAATAATTCAAATCTTCAAATTGAGAAATGTAGATTTCAAATCCTTGCTATTTCAAAATGATTCTTCAGATCTTCAAAATAACCAAATGCAGATCTTCAAATTATCGCAATTATAAGTGATTTAAATCTTCAATTTGCAGTTATTCATTACTTGCTCCATTTTTTAATTTTGCTTAATATTTATTTGCCCTTTAATTAAATTCATGTTCTATCAACTACTTTCTTTATTTATATATTCATGTATATTATAGAAGGCATATATTTGTTTCTCTTTTCTCTTTCAGTTATTATATATTCTATTCTTTTTGTGTTTTAATCATCATCACTTTGCTTTTCAATTGTCTTTCTTTTGGGAATAAATAATAATTTTATAATTAAATATTTTGCATTTTTAAACCTTGTCATTTTGAATACATTCTAGCCTTTCTTTTTTAAAGAGAATATATTTTATCCTTTTCCATGTTTCTCTTGGCTTTATTTAGTACATTTTCTTTGGCTTTTCTTCGTCCTTACTTTTTCTATTGGAATAACTTTTGCACAATTTTTGGCATTATTTTAAAGGTTTGAAAATTAGGTGAGTCTTTCGATAATCATTAATTAAAGTTTACAAGCAACGAGTTGTTTCTTGAAAAATTGTCGACCAGATTTCAGACCTTTGCTCTGCACTATACTATAGTACAATACTATTACATAATACTACGCAATTTAATTGCATTTCTCTATAATACATAGCTTCACACACATTTTAATACACTACTTCAAACCTCGTAATTTCACTACATTACCCTACTTCATTATATTCTTCTATACTACACAGCATCACTCATTTTATTTCACTTACTTTACATCACATCATTTCTCATTTCACTACACAACAATATATCACACTTTCCCTATAATGAACGGCATTACACCATTTTACAACACTACTTTACCATTCATCATTTCACTACACTATACAAATATTAATCACCCATACTATATGACACCATTAACTTAAAAAGATTTAAACTCTGTTAATAAAACCAGTCTTGTAAACTATCTAATACTAATTAAGACAAAATTAATTATTATTATACCAGTTAGATAAAAATACAAATATTAATCAAATTAATATAATTACGCAAAATTTCACTATTTCACTATTAAGCAAACTTTCACTATTTACTTTCACTATTTCACTATTGAACAAAATTTCATTATTTACTTTAGATTTTTATCAAATATTCTATTCTTCTTCATAATTTACTTCACTATTACATCATCGTCATTAAACATTTAAAAGCTAGAAAATGGAAATTTTACAGTCAAATAAATCCATCACTGTTTTATTTCCTCTTTTTCAATGTACGTTCCATTATGAATACTTCATCTAGGTAATTAAATATATAATGATCCTTATAATTAACTAAGTACTTATTCTATTTGTTGTTACATTTAGGGAAAAGGTCTTATGATTTTTTTTATGAGTTTTAAGTAATTTTTTATTTGTGTTATGGGTTCGTCTACATTCATAATGAGTTGGAGGTATAACAAAAGTTGAGAATAATTAGACAACTTGAAGGCTAATGTCTCCAATTTCAAACACACACACACACACACACACACACACACCACGCATTATATATATATATATATATATATATAATATATTATAATATTATATATATATATATATATATTATATATATATATATATATATATATATATTATTATTATTATATATATATATATATATATATATATATATTATGACTTACGAGGCAATCAAAAAAGTGCGATCGCATGTTCGGCCAGTCAGAAGCACCAAAGTGGCAAATATATTTTCTCTTTTAAGGCTTGATCTTTCCTGCAGATAACTTAACGAAATAGTGCATAATAAAGAAATAAGGTAATCGGTGGAACCTTGAAGGGGAAGGAAATAACAATATGTGAAGAAATTATTGGAGTTAAGACGAGTCTAGTTAGTTTGCTGAATTCCAAGACGATAGAGAATATGGGTAGGGGAGCTGCATCATCTGACAGAAGTTGTAGATGGAGAGAGAAGTAATAGGCGAGTTCTCCAGCTGTATCTTGAAAAGTAACAGAAAAGACGAGAGAATGTGCTCATTTTGGAGTTAAGTAGACAAAGAATTTAGGATTATAAATAAAGTTTGGAGACGAAAAATCAGAATGGGTATTAGGGACAAACCATTGAGCATTGTATTATAGTGGAGTGCTTCAGGTGACCCTAACATTCCATATGCTCAATTGAGGGTATTGGGGTATTGCATGGTTTCGGACGGCGTCTACATGTTCCCCATTATAATATATATATATATATATATATATATATATATATATACATAATATAATATTATATATATTATATATATATATATATATCAATATATAATATATATATATATACTATATATATAATATATATCATATATATATAATTTATATGTATATATATATGTATGTATATATATATTATCTAATATATTATATATATATATAGTTACATTTATTACATACAATATATATATATATATAT
>JABUQX010014932.1:27500-49185 GCA_015478945.1 Trachelipus rathkii
TGTGCTCCTTTATCAAATTCGACAATAAACATCCGCGCAACATCCGCGGGGCAAAGCGCGGATGCGGATGCGGATCTTATCAATGTGCGGATGCTCCGCGGATGCAAATGTTACCTGCATCAATTAATATATATATAAGAAGAGCATAGTTGAAGAAGTATATATATATATATATATATATATATATATATATATATATATATATATATTATATATATATATATATATATATATATATATATATTATTACAAACCCCAATACTTATCATCTAATGCACCTAAAAAGACCAACTGATTGATATGCTCGAAAGTCAATCTATTCCTTTCATTTGAGCAAACATTGTTTAATAATGATACTGTTCGTTCTGACGAGACTGACGTCACATTTACAGTAAGATATTTCATTGCTAACATAAACATAGCAGCGAAAGCATTTTACTATCATTTCAAAATTTTATTGGGTCATTATCCACTTGATCACTGAATAACTGAACAGTGTGATTAATGAATACTCAGAAGACAATTTGACTATGTGGTATGTAAAACATAAGCCTGATCCCCTCTTTCCTATTTTTGGTTCCTTGAAAAGACGTGGGCTTCAAACCCCAATTCTTCTGGTTTATTTTATATACAACATTGGAGGACGAACGGGGAACGAAATATGGGGGGGAAAAGAGTTTCATCAATTTAGGGTGTCGGGAGAGGGGGATAAGATTTTATTTTTTTTTTTTTCTCTGGTCTTAAAAATTTTTTTTTGGAATGTATATCGGCTTTCGATATTAAGAAAAAATATCGAAATATCGATATATCGGCTAAAAAAATATCGCCCAAAAATATCGATATATCGAGCCAAAAATATCGATATTTCGATATATCGATATTTTTTGGCCATCCCTACCGTACGTGCATGTTTCTCCAGATACGAAATATTAGATATTTATTCATCTGTCTGGAAACTAAATTTTATCCGATATTATATCACGTTCGTCGTAAAATATGAAAGCCCTCAATAACATCATCCATTAATGAGCATAATAAATATTAGAGAGTTATCCATTCCGAAATAGGATCATGCAATATGTAAAAAGACTTTCATTATCGCGTAAATACTGAGGAAATATGATAATTTTTTTGTCTTCTCTGGTGGGAAGGGCCGGTGGCCCACATGAAACCCATCAAAGTTAGACAATTCAGATACCACAGATCGTTTAATTATTCATGGGGAGACATGATTCGATCCACGGCATTTGAATAAGAGTCATATCAAGTTGGTAAAATAGAAGGAATGTATTCCAGCCTCTATCACGTTAAAATAATCGTATTCGTTATGTCTGAGATTAGAGAGTGAGACAGAGAAAGAGTGAGGCTGTGTTGATTGAAGAGTCGCATGACTTCTCCTAAGGAGAGAAGGTATGCGATTGGAGAGTTCGGAGGACCTGTGTCTGTTGTAATAGCGATAGCTTAATCAGAGTGATGCAACGGTTTGACGGAAAGAAAGAGGTTGGAAAGAGTGTGTGAGTAGAGGGGAGTTATTAGGACGAAAAGCCCTTGCCTCCAACCTTTTCAAGAAAAGCGGCATGCGTACACTGCAGAAAAGAGTTGGGACAAGGGGCCAAAATGTCACCATAAATTTTATCATGGGAGAAAGAAATACAAATAATATTAAGAAACAAGTTTCAAAGATGTTATAGTTGTCTGGAATATTTTGTTGAATAGATAGATGAATGTACTGAGTCTTTGAGACATTGAAATCAACCCTATTTTCCTTGCCACAAATAGAAATGAGGGAAAGGTCAGTGGTCAGTACCTCCATTTTCGTTTTTCTAGCAGTTTATCTGTAGCCTAGTAATACCTGTTTCAAAATGAAAGCGGTAATGAAACGGAAATCGTCAGCATTAGAATGGATATTTGATAAAGTGACAGAGAGAAAGAGTCATTGATGAAAAAGTAGAAAAAGAGTTGTGAGGATATGACAGAACCTTGAGGAACACTACTATTATTAAATTGAAAAGGTGATAGGTGGCCGTCTATGAAAGCTGATATAGAACGACCAGAAATGAAATTATAAGAGAAAGCCAGAGAGAATGCTAGATACAGAAAAAGAAGTTTCCGAATCAAATCTTTGTACCAGACTCTATAGAAGGTTCTCGATACGCCAAACGCCACGGCAAAAACCTCACCGAAATGAGAAGAAAATGATCATTAATTAGAAAGTTCTTTACGAAAGCCAAACTGGCGACCAGAGGCAAGATTATTTCCAAATCTTGCATTTAATGATAGATTCGAATATATTGGAAAGAACGGATGTTAAAACGATAGGAGGATAAGTTAGTGGGTTGAGAACTTGAGAGGTGTCTCCCTTTTGTGGCACAGGCTCAATAAGCCCCCTCTTCCACCAGAAAGGAAAGATGGAAGTGTATAGACGAAGACGAAACAATTTGTCAAGACAGGTTACTTAATTTTTCAATTGATTTGATGTCTCGAAAGGTTATCAAATTGTTTTACAATTCCAATGAAGATGACATTTTAGTATGTTTAAAATTTTTTTTTGGCGACGTTGCGAAGGTCCAGTGTTACACACAAACACGCACACATTCACACACACACACACACACACACACACACACACACATATATATATATATATATATATATATATATATATATATATATATATATATATATATATATATATATATATATATATATATATATATATATATATATATATATATATATATATATATATATATATATATATATGATAAAGATGAAAATAGTTCTCTGTTTGATTTCGACAATTACGTATTAGTTTTTTTTTGCTTTAAAATGCCAAAATGATAATTCATACTGCTTTTCTTTTTTTATTTTATTCATAATTTTTGACCTTAAGATCTAGAATCTAGATATCTTTGTGACTATTTTAACCAGCAAAAGGAGAATGCGCCTACCGAGCTCATATTATATGTAATTCCAAAGCATAACCCAAAATGGACTTTGAGCCAAAGGAAAGTTATGTAAGTGTTTGATCGTTTGGTTTTATTGAATTGGGGTGATTCACATAGTGTTCAAACCAGTCGGTCCAAAGAACAAAGAAGGATATTTTTTTGGTGCCTATGGTAATAGTGTACTGTTTCAAAAAGAATATTGCACAGGCTTGCACAGACAGTCAGTTTATCGATTACAGCAGATACCTATTGTCAAAGAATCAGGCCTAAAAGTGTTTGAGGGAAGAGAGAGAGAGAGAGATAGAGATTTACTTTAATTTATGGCAATGGTGTAATGTTCCAAAAAGAATAACCCATGGCCTTTACAAGCAAGGGTCTCATGTTAACAGTTTACCGATCTAAAATAGAGAATAATAAAAATAATAAAATAGAGAACGAGGGAAGAACAGGGTGAAAACATGTTGATATCGCCTTGAAGGGAGCTCGGTCGTTTGAAAGCTGTTCCTAAATCTAACTTTTTTGGGTTAGAGGATGGCTCAGGCGGTAGAGCGTCCGAGTATGTCGTTCTCAGTCGCAACATGCGTTGGTTCGAGCCCAGAGGAGGCAATTTTCTTTATCTTCCCACAATAGTTCTTATTTACTATACAAATTTCTTAAGCTGCGGTCTACTGTGCAGCATTTACATATAGCTATATATATATACAGTATATAGAAAGAAGATATATATATATATATATATATATAGGTTATATATATATATATATATATATATATATATATTATTGAGTTTTAATATCATCCAAAATTCTTAATATTTTTGTTAAAATAATCGTAAAAAATTGACGATGATGATGACGATTGGGAAAAAATATGCCGATTTTACCGATGACGATGACGATTAATCGTCCCATCACTAAAAATAAACATTGACTACAAACATTTATTAACATTTGTATGATATGGATTGAGTGGGAAACGTGATAATATTTTGATCTGAGTTCTTTCACGTTTTGCAAATTTGGATAGCATATATATAGCAAGTAACGAAGAGTGTATTATTTTAATAATAAATTCCGTTATCATCTTGGCTCATTTATACACCGTGATATACAGTATACTAGATCTGTAAATTGGGAAAATCGCAATAAGATTGAAAAAGTGTTCAATTTCAATCATTTTGAATTAAGCTTTATCAACTGTTTTTTTTTGTTTTGTTTTTTATATTTATAAGTTCCTTTTTAATTTATAATAAAAATAAAAAATAAAAATTAAATAAAATTTAAATTCTCTTTAGATTATCAAATTTCGTATCTTAGTTTTAAATGATATTTTTAACTTACAGAATCAATTACAAGTATTTCTTTTTACTTTAGCTTAAAAAATTGTTTTGCAATATATTTTAGCTAATACGAAAAAATTATAATTCTACCATATATATATATATATATATATATATATATATATATATATATATATATATATATATATATATATATATATATATATATATATATATATATATATATATATATATATATTCTTTTCAGGCCTAAGAATTCGGATATTCAATCTTCTGATCAAGCTTCTCACTTGTATTCTTTATATTCTTCGAGTTGTTTTCGATGATGATCCCATCAATGCTACTTGGTAAGTATTATTATTATTATTATTATTATTATTATTATTATTATTATTATTATTATTATTATTATTATTATTATTATTATTATTATTATTATTATTATTATTATTATTAGAAATATTAGAGCACTTATTATTAACACTGCCAATAAATGCCTTGTATATTAATATAATATATATATAACAGAAAGATATATATATATATATATATATATATATATATATATATATATATATATATATATATATATATATATATATATATATATATATATATATATATATGTGTGTGTGTGTGTGTGTGTGTGTGTGTGTGTGTGTGTGTGTGTGTGTGTGTGTGTGTGTGTGTGTGTGTGAGGTTAGTATAGTTTCATACATTAACTCACTTCCCGATACAATTAATAATATAAAGCTTAAGGTGTATCAAAGATGTTTGATGCTATTTCTTTATTAATATCTCTTCTTGTATTTGGATCACAGCGATCAAAATATAATTTTTATATAATCAATGTCATGTTAGAAACAATGCTTAAATAATATTATTTTATAATTTAATTCCATTGAAATATAAATTGAATGATTGGCAGTGGGGAAAAATGCTCCATGAACCTGCTAAGATCTTAATCACCATCCTATTATTTTATATTCACTGATCAATCCTGTTTCTTTAATAAGAAACTTACAAGCGGTCATTTATGCAGATATTGATAATAACAACTTTTCACCTTTATTTAATTATTTTAATATACAATGAAGATCATGTCGGGGCACTAAGCCCTAGACACGTCTTCTCAGCACTCGTGTTGTTGGCTGAACTGTCCTTCCTCCTTCTGTCGCATTTAGCGCCGTTAGGTGAAGGCTTCTTATTGGTTGTTTCAATTTTAAATAGATACACAAAAGAATAAAAGTAGTTATGTATAAACTTATAACATCTAGACAATTTTACTGTACATAAATACACAACTTTCATAGGTGCTTTGTTTATAAGCTCTTATTTTATATGTGCACCAGCTATTCCTTTATAAAAGAACGGTAATAAGGTTGAATGGACATAAGCTCAATAGAGCGAAAGGATCATATATATATATATTGTTTATATATATATATATATATATATATATATATATATATTATATATATATATATATATATATATATATATATATATATATATATATATATATATATATATATTGCATCCCATTACAACAATATCATTATGTTTCTGCTAGTATATCTCCAAAAGAATCAATTTATCTAACTGCTTCTACCGAAACGGATTACATTTACTCATTCAAATACCAAAGTCCGCTATTATAGGGATTTTAATGTATATATATGACTCTGATACGCTCCTCATTATACTACTCGAGGTTAGGAAGAGGCCGAATCATTCAGTGTTCCTAGCGATCATGACCAGTAAATGAACATTCAAAACATTCTAACCAATTCTTAATCACTGGTCTTTTATTCTACAAATATTAAATACACTTATTTGTAACTATAATCGCAATATTGGTAGTTGTCGATGGGACGAATCTCCTTTCCTCGAAAGTACTGATGTTTTCCTATTCAAATTCCTATTTTTCTGATTAATTACTTTCTCAGTTGCTTTTCCAACCTTATTCATTCATTCCAATTTCGACTACCCGACACTAGTTACATTCATCAATCCATTTCAGACCGACTCCCTCTCGCATTCAAAGCTGTCTCTAGACTTTAACTCCCTGATTCTATTATACCTTAACAGTACAATATCATCATCTCTCTATTTCAAAAACACATCCCAACTTTTCTACCCCTTCCGACGTTTCTGTAGTCTCTCACGTAGGGAATTTTATCATTCTTATACCAACTCTCATCAAGTATAAATATTGCTTCGAAAATCTCAAGAAAGTGGAAATTCTGTTTAGGTTCCGAGGTTATTTTGACATTTACATCTACGTTTGTGTGCATCAATATTTTTCATAAATGTAGTTTTTGCAGGATTATTTTTCAGTCCTTTCCCTTGGCACATTCGTTCAAATTAAAACGCCAAACCACGCAGACTTTTCTTTTGAATTAGCCATCAATATAGTATTGTGTCACCATCATGTAGATACATAATTATATTCTCCTTTCCCAACACTATCCGCATCCCTAACAATACTGTCTGTAAAGGTGAAAATACACTCATATTTCTCAACCTACTTCTCTTAAACAACATTCTTTTCTCCTCATAATCTTAGAGCATGGTATACTGTTCCTATAACATGTTTTAATCACATTTAACAATATTCTACATGCTCCATAACCTTCCAATACTCTCCACAACGTTTCTATTTGAACTCTGTCAAATACCTTTTCCAAATCAAAGAAGCATAAATTTTTTTTCCTTTTCTGAACATTTCTCCGCAAGCACTTTAAAGATAAGAAACCTGATCAGCACATTCTCAACGATCCCAAAAAGCAAACTGTTCTTCCCAATCTGTTTATCCGTAATACTATCAATAGTTTCAATTAACACTCACTCATAAACTTTACCTCAGTTAATAAATTTATTACTCTGTAATTAGAACACACCCTTTTGACACTCTTGCCTTTATAAATAGGGTCAAACCAGAAGTCTTTCTAATCTTGTGACAACTCGAACCTTTTCCTGCAAACTTTTAAATTAGCTGTTCAGCCACTCCATGACACTATCACTCCCATTTTCGAACTTTCCACTAACATGTATCAAAACTCTAAGATTTTTTCTCGCGTTTTCTTCAGAGCCTTCACGATTTAATTTTTTATAACATATACAACTCATCATATATAATATATATTATAATATATATATATATATATAATATATTATATATATATTAATATATATATATTTATAATATATATATTAATAATTATATAATATATATTATATATATATATATATTTATATATTATAATATATATATTTATATATAATATATTTATATATATATATATATTAATATATATTATATTATATATAATATATTAAATATTAATTTATTAATATATATAATTATATATATTATATATATATATATATAATATATATATATATATTATTATATATAGATATATATCATATGTTATATATATTATATGTATAATTATATATATCTTAATATATAATATATATATATATATATATATATATATATATATATATTATATATAAAATATATATATTATATATTATATATTAAATTATATTATATATACTATATATATTACCTTTTATATATAATTATATAATATATTATTATATATATATATATAATATATATATTATAAGTATATTAATATATATATATATATATATATATATATATATAATATATTATATATCTTTTTTTAAATTTCTCTTTAAACATATACCACAATAGTTCTTATTCCCTCCTCCTTCTACCTTTCTTCTTATTCTTTAATTCATTAAAATGTTCTCTCCATCTTTCCTCAACTTTTTATCATCACTGAACTAAATTCCAATCATTAACATGGTCTTTCAACAAAACTCTTTCATCTTATTCAACCTATTAAATTATTCCATATAGCAAGCTATTGATATATTTTTACAATTCACATTTCATCCTCTTCTCTATCTTTAAGCATTTAAACTCACCTTTAACAGTCACTTACGTACCCTCTTATATTCATTATCCACTGTTCTCGAGCTATAAGTAGCAAAATATTTGTACAAAGAACTTGCAATTGATTTGGCTACTTATTAGCAGGAAAAAAGAAAACTTCTTTTTTCTTTTTTTCCTTTTATTAATCTTAGAGGCATCAATTTTTCAATTCACCATCACGTATCTTTCTTTTACTTTTTTCCAAGAACTTTTTTAACTTTGCAAACATACTTTAAGTCATCAATTTTGTTTCACCCTCTATTTATACTATACTTTATATTCCTTTCCATTTTACTATTAATATTTGCAGATTCTAAAATAACTTATTACAAATTTTGTTTAAATATTCTTCTAATTTTCATAATTCATCATACTTTGTCAAGTATCTTAACTACTTCTGAAAATTTCAGTTTTTTCTCCACCATCTTTCACCATAATATCTTATTTTTTCAACCAAAAGTTGATCAAAATTTACCCCACTGCTTATCCGAGCTCATAGAAGATTCGCATTCTCATACAAATACATTTCTGTTTTAGCATTTGTGAGTTTATTTACATGTAAGATTGTGATCGAGTAATGCTTATCGAATCGCCTAGTCACTCCACTACCCTCATGATTAAAATTGGTTATTCTCACTACTAATCAATAATAAAGTAGTGTTTTCACAAATATTAGTCATGTCTCTCTATATTATAGGTAAGCTAACTCAAATATTGAACAGTTTTTTTTATCCCATAATTTCTGTTTTTAGCTTTACTTAAGTACTCACTTATTTAAATATAAATCTAACTTTATATTACTAAATACTTATACTTTATATATTCCTATTAAAAACTACACAAACATTTATTATACCTTCACCATAAAATCACTCATTTGAATAAAATCTGCAGGTCGTTACTCGACTGGCATTAAATTGTATAGGTATTTACTATTTGTTTATTCTATTTTTTTTTTCTTTTTTTATCTTTTATTATATTTATTACTTCTTCAAACTTATTTAATTGTAGATCATATACTCTACAAACTATTTCTTGCACGCAATTCTCATTATTCTTTCAGATTCTTTTGAATATTGTTACAACGCTCTGGTTCTAAGAACAGTCTTGTCATCAATTTAGTCTAGTAAATTTAATCGTATTTATTACTTTCTGTATGTGTTTATCTAAAACCAATCTGTTCTAGTAATTACCCTTTCCGCTTAGTCTAAATCTGCAATATTGCATATATATTTGACTAACCTCTTTTCTGTATATTTCGGATAGATGCGGTGTGGCGTCGTGCATCTTGTTATACGTAAATTGCTCGATTTCAAGTATTAATGTCCTCGTACTCCTATATGAACTGCATATCTAATATACACTCTATAATTCAGAGTTTCTCTCATAACAGAAATTTTTAAAGCGTTTTTTCCCTTGGGTGATAAGCTACTCATATATCACTCCATTAGGGATACTTAATATCGAATATAATCTCCTAAACTATAAGTACTTATCACATCTTTCATTTGGCTGCTCCTCTTATCCATATATAGGAGATTTGGTTTAGTCCTCTCTCTCTTGTGTGTTTATTAGCTTCTTCCCTCCTCTTAATTTTTCTTGTCCGATCTGTCTCCACAACTATACATTTAAGCTAAGTCACTTATTTTTAAATAGCAACTCACTAAACGTGTCTATGATTTCATTTTTGGCTATGTGTCTGAGGCGTCCTTGCTCTGTTAAATCATCCCTAATACTTTGTCATTTTACTTTCAAATGTCTGTATTTGATTTTATTCTTCCTATTTATATATTTCCCCTCTATTCTAGTGGATTTAATCTTGGACACCTTGCTTATTTACCACATAATGTGTAATGTGATGGTTGATATTGTGCTATTATTATTTGTTATAGATCGTGGCTTATGGTATCTCAATTGTATTTTTGATCTCTCAATACTTGGAATATAGATATTATTATTATTATATTATTATTATTATTATATTATTATTATTATTATTATTATTATTTTTTTGGCCTAAATTATTCTTTATTAATATATATATTCATTGATCCTATATATATTATGTGTGACTAATATAATCTAATATATAAATATAAATCGACTAGCTTTTTTTATTCCTAATGATTTCATTGTATTTTAATAAAATATTCTGTATTTATTTCGTGTGTATTAATTTTTCTGATGGTGTGTCTCTCTGTCTATACATTTATCTTTTTTATTATATTTTCTGTATTTTTAAATATTTAATTTTTTGACAATTTTATTCTCAGCTTATTTTCTCGTCCTAAATAGAATTTTATTTCTTCAAAAATTGAGAGTAACAAAAATGATAAATTTGAAAGCGATTAGTACTTATTTTATTGTATGTATGAATTACTTTCATTAATTTTATCTAAATATTTATTTGATTTTGATCCCAAATTATTAGTAAAAATAATTAAGCTGAATAATTGTTGGAATTTATAAATGAGTCTCTCTGTTGATATATAACATTCCGCATCATATTATCATAGATGTATAAGAAGTCAGAATAAATACACTGAGTCGAAGTGATATGAAGCGTTATCTCTGTTAATTCGTAAATTGATTATTTTTTTGTGTATTGGCTCGTGATCGCAATATATATATCACACTTATATAAATAATTATATATAAATCATAAATAAAAGTATTATTTACACAGAGTTTCAATGTTCCAAGACTAATAATCTCACCTCATTAAATTATATATAATTGTATTTATGGATACAATTATATTTATATAGTGATATAAATAAGAGAGAGTATGGGTAGTCTACCCTATTGATATAAATATAATGCTCGTCTAATCAATATATATCATTTAAATCTCTCAGTATTACTATTTTATGATGAATTAGACCAGTTGTATAAGATCATATCTTTTCATATTTTTCCATTTTCAAAACCTCCAAAAAAAAGTAATCGTTTGTAATTATTCTATGTACTATTGCTGAGGTTTTTGGTCATCAGATTTATATTGGTAATTATTCTTTATCTCTTATGCTCATTTTCTTCTCCTTCCTTTTTGCTATATACACTTCATGTACAATAAGACTATCTCATATACTCATATTTTTTTGTTTACTATTATATTATTTATAATATATTTTGATAAATTATCCAACAGTTTTCTAGTTAAAATTATATTATTTATGTAGTTGATTTCTCTTGGTAATATTTCTGTGATAAATCGTGTTGTTTCTCATTTAAATCACGCAAAGAATTTTAAGAGATATATTAAAATATTACATAATTTTCTGATTTACCATGCGCAAATTTTCACGATCACAGTTAAACAAAATTACCAATTGTCAGATAAATATGACTCTTATTTTTATGCATGTCCACACTTATCTTTCTTTCTCTCTACGTGTAAAACAATCTCTCTCTCTTTCTGTGCTCTCTTTATCTTCTCATAATATGTGCAGAGAGGAATGAGACTAGATAATTATAATATTAATATGAGCTTGATGGGATCAAAATATTCCACATTTGGATATATGGAGATTGAGAAAACTGGCTCCCAGCTTCGCGTATGGTAAGAGAGAAATGTGTAAAAGATACGTAACACTCTTTAAGTGTGGAAGTCTCTATGCACTGCCCGAAATAGTGATAGCAAAAAATCGTTTTAATAGAAATTAACGAGAGAAAAATTTATATTGACAACTGTACAGCAGAGAGATAAGAACAAGTAACCTCTATAAATTTAACCTATAAAAGTTTATTTTATATATATATTTTGTAATAATTTAAGGTCAATGCTGATGGTCAAAGGCATATTAGAAATTTAACTCTAGGATATAATATAAAAAAAATATTTAGAAAACAGCACACACAAATCTCAGAAAACATATATAAATCAACAATATATTAATATCACACACTTCACATACCATCACACTAATACTTCAACACTATATAATATAATATTATATATTAATATTAATATAATATATATATTAATATTAATATATAAATATATTAATATATTATATAATATATAATATTAATATAATTATATATATATATATTAATATATAATATTTAATATAATATATATTAAATTAATTATATATATATATATATATGGGTGTGTGTGTGTGTGTTGAAGAAATCAGGTGAGAACAAAAGAGATTTTGATTGTTTACCAAAAAAGAATTGTAACCTTTTCTTCGAACTTTGAATATTTGCATCAGTTTTACCCCCTTTTCACCCGAGTATTTATTGAAGAGATATAAAATGATATATTGTGTCTCATGCTTTAACTTTTGTTACACAGAATACTCCTCAGTGTGAATGTATTAGAGTGTAAGTAGATATAGAAAGAAAATAGAGAGTAATTTTGAGCCCCATACTGAAAAAGATGATAACATGAATAACTACTAAGTTGTATTACACACCGGAACATATAATACTCCTTTACTGTGATGAGATAGCTCATTTAAATCTGATAAAGGAGCATCGCGAAAAAATAAAATTATTTAAATCTTTATTTCATAATATCTTAAACTATACCATGTTTCTCAAGGTTATTGTTATGTTTATTTATTATATATAATAATATAATATATTTCTATTTTATATATAGATATAACTGATTTTATGATGCATAGAAATATATAGTGTATGATCTGTTTCCTTGCAAAATATTTTTAATTATGAAAGCATTTTTGGGTCTTACTTTGAATTGAAATATGTTGCAGAACAAAAGGTGTTCTATGATTAAAATCGTATTTACCACTAGTATATCAAAAAGAGTGTATATTATTTGATTTTGTTCAATACCACTCCATGCTCGTGTTAGAGAATTTTAAAATTCACTCACCAATTAACATTGCGTGAAGTGTTAATGCAATAAATATCTATATATTTTTTAAATTTAGAATATTTTGAAAATACCCGTGTGTGGTAACATATAAAATGTAGCATTAATGTTATATCACAAGGTTACTGGAGTTCCAGTGTTATGCGTTAAGATTGATAATTGGGAAAGCTAATGAGGTTAATTGTATAGATTATGGATATAAGAATTTATGTTCATAGGCTCTATGATTTGATAAGTGTAACGTTTAATTAGGTAGATGTAAGGTAGGTTTAGTAGATATTATTTAGTTGTTTATTGTAGGTCTCACTTAAGTTAATAGGTTATGGATCTTAGGCTTAGTAGTTAGTTAAGTGTTAAGTACTAAGAGATATAATTAGCTATATATGTAGAGTAGTGAACTAGAGAGTTAGATCTACAGGAGTAGTATTATCAGAACTCATAGGATCCATTATAGAATTAAAGGTCAACGACATTTCATTGATATTTAAAGTATAAAAATTGAGTGATTTAAATTCGAGCGTCTATATAGGATTCAAATAAAAAACAAAATAAAAATCTGAATTGCTAATTTTATTTTCTATGACGTTGGAAAGTACGGGAGGTTTTAAATTATAAACCCTTAAAAAACAAAAAAGGACATAAATAGAAGAGACATATACAATGATGTTAATTCAAACCATAAAATTTTTTATAGAGATAATTATCCGTCATTATGAAACGTCTTGAAAAAAAAGTATGGAATACGAATTAAATTTGATGTAATAATATACTGTTTAATTGTTAAAAAGTACAACAAAAATAATGAAATTGAAATATAGTAAAAACTAAAAATTGAAAATGAGAATAGAGAAAACAAAGAAAAAGATATTGAGAAAATGAAAGAAATATGAGACTCTCCTTTCACAAGGAGTGACCTGACCTGTCCGGGTCAATAAGAAGGTGTGTTTTGACATTACAATATAAGCGAAACTTACTTTACTTTGTCAACTTTTATAAATACTTTTATATAGCGTCGCATAATTAACATACACAAAAGACATATCTAACAACACAATATTAATATTATTTAAGATATATATATATAATATATATATATTTATTATATAATAATATAATAATTATATATATTTATAATATATATATATATATATAATTATATATATTAATTATATATTATTATAATATACTATAAATAATATATATTAATGTTAATATATTAAATATATGATATAATATATAATAATAATATAATATTATATATATATATATATATAATATATACGTATATATATATATATATAATAACTTATATAAATTATATAGTATATTATATTAATATATATCTTATTATAAAAAGGTATATAGTAAAATGTAATGTTGACATTATTAAACTTCAACTTCCATTAAATATAATTACCATTATTGAAATTTATGATATATTTATAACATTTTATAATAAAATAATTTATATATAATTGTAAAATTATAACTCACTAAATTATATTATATGAGTTAGTAGAAACGTAAGTAATATATATTATTAACATGTTGATGATACATATATATATTATTATATTTACTATACTATAATATTATATATATATATATGTGTGTGTATTATACTAGTATTATATATATATATATAATAAATAATATAATATATATATTTATATTATATATTATATAATTATATTAAGTTATAATAAATTAATATAATATTATATTATATATATATATAATATATATATATATATAATATATAATTATAATATATTATATAATATATATACTATAAGTAATATATATAAGAGAAAGAGAGTACGATAATCGAGAGAGATATTAGAGATATAAGATATATATAGAGATGATGATATATAGTAAGAGTGGAGGAAGTAAGAGAGAGAAGTAGAGTAGAGAAGAAGAAGAGAGGATGAGAGAGAAGATGGAGAGAGAGAGAGAGAGTAAGTAAACGCCTAACATAAAATGTAGTAGATTTGATAAAAAATATATAACAAGTTAATTTTAATAAATAGTAGCTAAGAGAGCACGAATTTTCGGTTCACTTTACAAAAGACCTCTTGTCAGGATGCAATATGGGACTTAAGTGAAACATTGCTCCACAAAATATTTGAGTATTGGAAAGGTTGGGTAAAGTGGAGAATTGGATGTATATGAACAGTATCGATGTATTTTATGAACGCTAATAAAAAAGTAGAAACTTGTTATTTAATTGTTAGAGAGATGTGAGAATAGTGAAAGATGTATGTGAAGCAAAATATCTAAAAGATTTATGTCTTTTTTTGTTTTTGTTGTCACCATAGGCTTTTGAAACATGAAAATTCGAAGCAATATTAGATTTTTATGCAAATTGTCAATTGTCAAAAAATTGGAAATTATTTATAATGTTTGCTAAATACATAAATAAAAACTCTTTTTTAAAAAAAAATTTAAATAAAAATACATCATATTTCTTATATTTTTAGAGCTTCACCAATCTATATATATTATATATATAATATATACTATATTATATATATATATATAGTATATATATATATATATATATATATTAGTAATATATATTTAATTATTATATATATAATATAATTATATATATATATATAATATATATATATATATATATATATATATATATATAATACTATATATTATATATATATATATATATATATAGATGGTCAGTTTTTTTAATGCTCACAGTATGTAGCTAGAGAACGGCAGTCCTACAGGTAAAACAAAATTAGTATATTGATCAGCGAAATTTAAGGATGGTTTAACTTTTTTTTTTTTTTTTAGTATTTCATTCTTGCTTTATTAAACTAAAGGAATACCCAAGGGTAAAACACAAAGATGGCAGGAGTCGGGTCTCTCGGTCTCCCGGGACGACGGGGGACTAATCCCCCCCTTCGGGGATGGTCTCCGGAACCCCCTCTTTGGTATTTGGGTTCGCGGGGGTTCCTCGACCATCCCCGCCGGGTATGAAAGTCCCCCCTCTGTCCGCGGTCGAGCCCCTAAATTTGGTGAAATAATTGTTTTTTTTGGAATTTAAGTTTTTTAGGGGGCTCGAGCCGACGGGGGACAGAGGGGGGATGTTTCATACACGCCTTTGAGTACTCAGCATTTATGGGATGAGAAAACCGGTGCTTTAAAAAACTACGTTTGAAGCGTTTTTTTTGGGGGAGTGGATGGCTAGTGGTTAGAGCATCCGGTTATTGTTAACTCAGCAACGCGGAGTCCCGTTCGAATCCCGCTGACGAAGAGTAAAAATCTTCTGTGACTCATTCATTTTTAAATGAATGAGTCACAGGAGATTTTACTCTCCATCAGCGGGAATCGAACACTGGACCTCCGCGTCGCAGAGTATCAATAGCGGGATGCTCTAACCACTAGGCAATCCATGTCCCCAAAAAAGAACGCTTCAAACGTAGTTTTTAAGCACCGGTTTTTCTCATCCCATAATGCTGGTACTCAAGGCCTTATATATGATGTGTGTGTGTGTGTGCGCTCACTATTCACGGACGGTAGCCCTACTTCAAGTAGGGGAGTGAATATATATATATTATATATTATTATATATACTTATATATATATATATATATATATATATATATTATATATATTATATATATATATATAATATATATTATATAGTAAAATTATATATATACTATATAATATAGTATATAGGGCCCAGCATCCCGAAGAATTCAGGCATGTAACTAGAAATATAAATTCTAGGAAAATAAATAACATTTTGATTTCAGAAAGTAATTTCTATCGAGGAAACTAAAATAAAAAAAAAAAATTTATTTTTTTATTTTTTTTTTTAAAATATTTTATTAAAAAAAAATTTTTCTTTTTAAAAAAAAAAAAAATTTTAGGTTAAAATATCTTAGACTAAAGAGCGCAAAGCTCTGACCTTGAAACCTGCATTAGTTGTTCTCGGAGCAAAAGTTGCCAAATACCCTATATTGAGAAGAAAATAATTATTTTTCTTTTTATATCTTTTATTTTTTTCATCGACGGGGGACAGAGGGGGGACAAGTCCCCCCTCGTCCCCCGGTAGCCGAGAAACCCCGACTCTATCTATCGTTCTTATTTACTCGTGGGTATTCGTCCGTTTGTAAAATAAAAAAAAATCAACATTTGGGAACTTTGCGCGCTCCCTCGGAGTAAGCCGCATCTTTGATTTATCAACAAACACTGATGTTTCACAATTTTTAAAATTTTAATTTTTTAAAAAGGCGTATTTTTTTTATTTTTTTTAATTTCCGGGTAAAAATGCCTCCTGATTAATAAAATGATATTTATTTTCGTGTACCTGGTTATAGTTTTTTAATTACATGCCTGCCTTTTCGGGATGCTGACCATATATATATATATAATAATATATACGTATATTATATATATATATAATATTATATATATAATTATATATATATATATATATATATATATATATATATATATATATATATATATATATAGATAACCCGGTATCGGTGTTAGGTGATAGAGCCTTTTCGGAACCGGAGACGCAACCGGAACCGCAACCGAAACCGCAACCGCAACCGCAAACGCGGTGTGGCCAAAACTTTTAGAACCGAAAAAAAAACGCTACACGCTTTTGCAAAAATTCATCTTCGCTCCAGCATTAATATATATATATATATATATATATATATATATATTATATATTATTATATAATTTAATATTATATATTATATATATTATATATATATATATATATATATAATATATATATATAGTATTACTTGCAAAAAATTTACATACATTTTATATTTGTGTTATATATATATATGATATTTAAAATATTAATATGTATACATAAAATATATAATATATATATATATATCTATAATATATATTATATATATATATATTATATATATATATATATATATATATATATATAATATATATATATATATATATTATATATATATGATATAAAAATTATAGTCAAGAGTTGTCAGAAAAGAGGTTAATTCTTGGAAACCTGAGGGTTGCCAAATGCAAAGAGTAGAGAGCGGTTTTTGAATATATAGAAATTTCTATTCGCCTTTATTTTTTGAAAACTGATAAGTTCTCATTAATATTCATCGATGTAAAGCTTTGGCCGAGAGAGGGTGAACATTGTGCACTGTTAAGCTTACGAGTAGGAAGCTGAAGATTAAAGTGACTGTATGAATTATTTCAGAATGATATCCTACGTTTAGTTACGAGAAGATCTTTATGTTATGTGTATTTAATTTTAACAAGTTCTGGAGAAGCTAAGAAAAGGAGGTAGAAGAGACGTGATGAGACTTGAGTGTTATGAAGCTTGCGAAAAAACTTTTCTCAATAAGCGCTTATAAAAATTTAACCTTAGTTAATACCATTATATTTTAGTGTATAGTGAAACCTAAGGCTTTCAAAGGTGATACTGCTTTATAGGAATGTTCTAACTTGCAGTGACGAATCTAAACTTTTGTCTGGACCAATATTCATTCTTTTAGAATTTTATCGTCAGTTTCTTAATCTGAACTTGATCTAATAATGCTGAGGATGAGTATGTATGCTGGTCTTTATATGTCTGATGAGCGAATAGCTGATCTCTATTCAATAAAATGATGTATTATGTTAAACAATTAGTTATCTGAGAAAAGTTTGTAAGATTTAAAGTTTATTTCTCGTGCTAATAATTAGGAAGATTGTAGTCGCACTAGTAGAAACTACTGCGTTTAAGGAGTTAAAAATTTGAGTATTTCGTATGAGAGATAGTCGGTAAAGTATAACTGGTGCGTTTAAGAAGTATAAATTTCCTACGTTCGGAAATTTTTCGTTACTACATAGTATGAATTTTGTGTGTGAGCAAAGTTGCTTTTTTCAATATTTTGCTGAGAAAGAAAATATTACAGAATAAAATTTTTTTTCGTAAAAAACTGATAGTTATTGTTTAAGCACGAGACACATATATATATTCTGCAGAAGTTTGCGCTTTGAAATAATCTGCATCGAATGAAAAATATTCTGCAGATTAGACCTGTAGCTAAATTAAATTTAAATATATATTATTATATATATATATATATATATATATATATATATTATATATATAAATATATATATAATATATATATATACGTATATATATATAGTATAATAGTTATAGATATGGTATATATTTGTTTATATGATACGAGAAGATTAATAGATATATATGTATATATATATTATTATTATAGAGTGAAGTATAGTGAAGAGAAGATAGTAGAAGATATGAGTATAGACGAGATAGATAGTGAATGATATAGATTAGGATAGATTGAGAGATAGTATAGATTATATATATAAGTATATATAATATATATATATGTATATATATGTTTATATAGATATAATTATATATATATATATAGATATAATATATATATATATAATATATTAGTATATATATATATATATATATATATATATATATTAATTAGTATATATAATATCATATATATACATAAAGGTTCATATATTTCACGCATATTATATTTCTGCTGCGTTTGAGGAGAAGTAGTCGGTCTCTAATTTTGTAGTATTTTTTGTAAGTTAACTGATCAGATATTGTGTACTTATATATATCTGGGTGTTCAATTATCGAGACTTCTCCTCCTTTCAAATATATTAAATATTTTTGTGCGTTATATATTTTTGCGTTATAAAAAATATATATATATATTTCGGCAATTTAGTATTTTTGCGGTAATTATTATTTTGGGTTATTTGGTATTTTGGATTGTTCCTATCGGCAATCATGCCTATGTTTAAATCTTTAGGGTGGTGGAATATAATTCGTGCGTATTTGCTCATATAATAAGTAGCATTTTTTTTTTTTTGCGTTTTTTTTTTTTTTGGCGTATTTTTTTGCTTTGCGTTTTTTTTCACAATATCATTTTACAAAATGTCTCGTGTTTCGAAGAATGAATACTCAGAAAATGTGTCTGAGTTGTGGGGACATTGTAGTTGAAAATTGGGGAGAGAGGACAATACACTCTCTCTCCAGAAGAATTAGTCGAACCTCACGAAAAGAGTTAAGTCAATAACATGTTCCCGTATTTAAGAGATGAGAGCTGTGATACAAGGAAAATCACGTCCTTTTCAAAATCTTTTCATCTTTCTGCACATGGAAAGCAGGAGCATTAATCAATCTTTTCCTCAAAATGAAGTTTAAATTAAATCAAAATTGGAGGATCAAAAAACTTTGATGGCTTATCGAAGAATGTCATTCACAAAGTCTTCATTCTTCAGTATGGACTCGTCAATTTTGACGAGGAAATAATGAAGTGGTAATATCATTACCAGAATGAGAAAATTAATCTGGCGGTATAACACCGGCGTTTAGTTCATCATTTCTTCTCCGTCTTGGCCGCAGCTTCAGAGGGCACTCTGCTTTTGAAGACGGAATATCACGTCAGGAGATGCAGAATAATAATCAAAAATATTCATGCATCAAAACAGGAAGTAAAAAATCCCTGCAAATAAATGTTCAGGATTGAGTTCATGGGGAGGGGGACCGGCATTCTTTCCGCTCGTTTATTCTGTTCTTTCAAAATGTTTATGGGGCCAGAAAGGATATTTCTAGCGCTGCAAAATTGCAGTATTTAAAGTCATTGTTATCAGGTAATGCGCTCAAAGATATTGAGCATTTAACTAATATCGACTCCAATTTGGAAGTCGCTTTTGAAATATTAAAGAGCCTTTACTTAGACGAATCATATATTATTGATTCTCTGTTTCATAAATCCATTCTGTGCCTATTTTAGGAATAATCCTGAACAACTTTCGTATATTCCTGTCTGAAGTGAGAGCATATATTCATGAGCTCAAAGAGTTTGGACTCGATTTCTTTGAAGAGCCTTCGGCGGGCTGTAAGCTCATGAGTCATATAATCGTGGACAAACTTCCAACTGGCTTTCTTCGTGAGCTCAAATTAATCACACAGGATTGAATATCCCTTCCGTTAATATAATCTTGGAGCATTACGGGTTAAAATAATCAAGTTATGGACGAGAAGGGAGGGGAAAAAATTAAATCTGCCCCTGTAAAAAGGGAATTTGAGCGTAATCGTGATACTTTTGAGGACATTAAATCGGCTAAATCGTCAGCTTTTAACGCTTCCCTCATAAAGAGGATAGTATCCGAAATCCTTGTCGTTCAGAAGATGAACAAACAGGAACGCAAGTCAAAAGGAGTGGAGGAAGTATTGAAAGAGAAGTACGTATGCACACGTAAGAAGAAATCAATTTTGAATTTTTATGAGAGAAATGTAAAAGTGTGTGAGTGAAGAAGCAGAAATCATCGACAAAAAATATAGTTTCCTTGAGAGTAAGATATGTTTTATATTTACGTATTATAACAGAACATAGAAAAGACAGTGTGTACTCGAATGAGTATCTCTCACAGCTCTTCATTGAATATTATAGACTCAAGAGACATGTACAGATATAATAGCAATTCTTTTGAGCATATATCGGAAGAAGCAAGTATATCTCAAATATACTCTTGCCAAGAGGTACTTACTTATAGAAATTCTTTT